>JANFAE010000251.1:0-156160 GCA_024613145.1 Pisolithus marmoratus | reverse complement strand
GCCCTTCCCTGGGATTTGCATTTAAATAAAATAATCTGGGACATCCCATGATTGCCTCAGGTGTCTGGGGTCCCTGACCCAAAAATGTCACAATATTAGCACTGGCATTCATTCATCTGAAGACAACACAATTATCATGATCAGGCAATGTTGTCCCCCCTTACAACATAGATGTAAATATAATGGAGTGAAAAGAACTCTGCTTTGTCAGTGCTTAGTCAGCATTGTGTGATGGGCAGTATGGTCCATATCTTGTCAATGTTGAAGCCCTAGAAAGATGCACTACCAGATGACATATTAGAGCATGATTGGGGTGTCTTCTCTACCAATTCCATTATACCATCCATGTGGGAGGTGTGCTGCTTTGATGTCTGGAGAAATAACATGATGCCAGAGCATATCATCAACAATGATTGTGCCTATGTATTATGAGAAAGCAATTTAGAGAAAGTTATAAAACCAGACCTACCAATGCTTTTGAAAGCTTCCACAATCATCACCAGAAAAACATGAACATCAGATTTCTCATATTCACATCAGGGGTTATTGGACATCAAACTACATGTTAAAACTGGGCATGAGATTACATGCTGATTTGTTGCCAGGTATTGAAGAATTAATAGACAGAGATTCTATGTAGATATGAACACGTCAAACCAAATATTTAAAATCCAGTATTATAGTAGATAGTGGGTGGCTCACAAAATTGCATACTAACCACTCACCAGATCATGGCCAATGGTGTATTCCTCACCTAGCAGTGGGACATGGGCCTTGACTTCACTTCTAAATATTATTCCCATTTCACTTGTCATGAACATGAGCCTTCCATCAGGTGTGTCCTCTGAACTGAGTATTCAGCTTGTCCACATGTAATCACTCTGAGGCTGGCCCATGGCACCCTAAGGGGCTATGGTGAGACATCCCACCTGAGTCTCTGAAGGTGAATGGGAGGTCCCATGACAGCCATGAGGCTATGATGGGACATCCCACCTGCCCTTATGAAGGTGAAAGGGATGTCCCATGGCATCCTATGAGGCTATGATGGGACATCCCACCTCCCCTCATGAAGGTGAAAGGGATGTCCCATGGCAGCCTATTAGGCTATGATGGGACATCCCACCTGCCCTCATGAAGGAGAAAGGGATGTCCCATGGCAGCCTATTAGGCTATGATGGGACATCCCACCTCCCCTGATGAAGGTGAAAGGGATGTCCCATGGCAGCCTATTAGGCTATGATGGGACATCCCACCTCCCCTCATGAAGGTGAAAGGGATGTCCCATGGCAGCCTATTAGGCTATGATGGGACATCCCACCTCCCCTCATGAAGGTGAAAGGGATGTCCCATGGCAGCCTATGAGGATATGATGGGACATCCCACCTGCCCTTATGAAGGTGAAAGGGATGTCCCATGACAGCCCATGAGGCTATGATGGGACATCCCACCTGCCCTCATGAAGGTAAAAAGGATGGCCCATGGCAGCCTCTGAGGCTACATCACCAAACACATTTGAGACTGTATGGTGCTGGACAGCCACCACATCAGTAACATCAACATTGACTTGATATGCCTTACATTTTTTCAAGGTCAATAATGTCACCAAAATCATACAATGTTCAGTGGGCTATTGGCCTTGAAATAATTTTAAGACACATTAAGGTCCATGAAGTCAATTTGGATTTTACTGATGCACAGAGGGCAACAGCATGACAGGAAGGTTCCCCACTGTGCAATTGTGTCCAGTGACTCCCAAATCTTTATTTACTATAGTATGTTATAGCACAAATACATTTTTTGTATGAGTGAACCTGATATTGCCAAGTCACTCTTGATGGTGATCAGCCCTCTATTGGGTGTGATGACCCTTGTCATCTGGACTGAAGAATCACCTTATCTACAAGAACTCACTCTGTGGTAGTGGTGGGAGGTCCTGTGGCAGCCTACAAGACTATGGTGGGTCATCCCCAGCCATAGCTCTGATGGTGAATGGGATGACCCATGGAAGCCCATGAAGCTATGATGGGACATCCCACCCCCTCCCCTATGAAGTTGAAAGGGATGTCCCATGGCATCCTCTGAGGCTATGGTGGGACATCCCACCTGCCCTTATGAAGGTGACAGGGATGTCCCTCAGCAGCCTCTGGGGCTATGGTGGGACATCCCACCTGCCCTTATGAAGGTGACAGGGATGTCCCTCAGCAGCCTCTGGGGCTATGGTGGGACATCCCACCTGCCCTTATGAAGGTGAAAGGGATGTCCCATGGCAGCCTATTAGGCTATGATGGGACATCCCACCTCCCCCCATGAAGGTGACAGGGATGTCCCATGGAAGCCTCTGAGGCTATGATAGGACATCCCACCACCCCTCATGAAGGTGAAAGGGATGTCCCATGCACAACCCAGAGGCTCCCATGCAGACATCACCCCCTCCACAGGCAATTGGGATGTGCCTTGACTACCTCAGGAGCAATCATGGGTCAGCATATCCATTGGTGGCTGCATCATTCAATGGCACCACTGCTACTAGTAATACATGCCACAGCATGACTAGCAGGGCCTGCCATGTATGGCACTCCTACCTTTGTCTAGGCTATGATGGGACAGCCTCCCTGCCTGTATAAAGGTGAATGGGATATCCCATGACTGCCTATGAGGCTATGATGGACATCCCACCCCCCATATGAAGGTGCAAGGATGTCCCATGGCAACCTCTGAGCCTATGGTGAGATATGCCACCTCCCCTCATGAAGGTGGCAGGGATGCCCTCATGAAGGTGAATGGGATGTTCCATGGAGGTCTCTGAGACTATGATGGGACATCCCACCTGCCCTTATGAAGGTGACAGGGATGCCCCTCAGCAGCCTTGAGGATCTGGTGGGACATCCCACCTGCCCTTATGAAGGTGAAAGGGATGTCCCATGGTAGCCTATTAGGCTATGATGGGACACCTCACCTCCCCACATGAAGGTGAATGGGATGTCCCATGGCAGCCTCTGAGGCTATGGTGGGACATCCCACCTGCCCTTATGAAGGAGACAGGGATGTCCCTCAGCAGCCTCTAGGGCTATGGTGGGACATCCCACCTGCCCTTATGATGGTGACAGGGATGTCCCTCAGCAGCCTCTGGGGCTATGGTGGGACATCCCACCTCCCCTTATGAAGGTGAAAGGGATGTCCCATGGCAGCCTATTAGGCTATGATGGGACATCCCACCTCCCCTTATGAAGGTGACAGGGATGTCCCATGGCAGCCTCTGAGGCTATGATGGGCCATCCCACCTGCCCTTATGAAGGTGACAGGGATGTCCCTTGGCAGCCTCTGTGGCTATGGTGGGACATCCCACCTCCCCTTATGAAGGTGAAAGGTATGTCCCATGGCAGCCTATTAGGCTGTGATGGGACATCCCACCTCCAATCATGAAGTTGAAAGGGATGTCCCATGGCAGCCTCTGAGGCTATGGTGGGACATCCCACCTGCCCTTATGAAGGTGAATGGGATGTCCCATGGCAGCCTATTAGGCTATGATGGGACATCCCACCTCCCCTCATGAAGTTGAAAGGGATGTCCCATGGCAGCCTCTGAGGCTATGGTGGGACATCCCACCTGCCCTTATGAAGGTGAATGGGATGTCCCATGGCAGCCTCTAAGGCTATGGTGGGACAGCCCACCTGCCCTTATGAAGGTGACAGGGATGTCCCTCAGCAGCCTCTGAGGCTATGGTGGGACATCCCACCTCCCCTGATGAAGGTGAAAGGGATGTCCCATGGCAGCCTATTAGGCTATGATGGGACATCCCACCTCCAATCATGAAGTTGAAAGGGATGTCCCATGGCAGCCTCTGAGGCTATGGTGGGACATCCCACCTGCCTTATGAAGGTGAATGGGATGTCCCATGGCAGCCTCTAAGGTTATGGTGGGACAGCCCACCAGCCCTTATGATGGTGACAGGGATGTCCCTCAGCAGCCTCTGAGGCTATGGTGGGACATCCCACCTCCCCTGATGAAGGTGAAAGGGATGTCCCATGGCAGCCTCTGAGGCTATGATGGGACATCCCACCTTCCCTAATGGAGGGGAACAATACCATCACACTCATTCTCTATTTCACTACATCACATACATCACAATATACACCATATAATATTCTCATCTACGAACTCTTTTACTTGGAGATGATGGTGGGTCCATGTCTAATAGATCATTGTCCAATTCATCTCCCCAAGACAATTCTCCCAATGACATATCATTTTGTTGGTGATATTCATCTGCCAAGGCAAACTCTTCAGCAACATATAACAACTCATCATCCAGCATTCCATCATCCTCCCCTTCACCCTCTGACTCAAAGCCATCCAACCTCTCCCCATCATCTGCATCACACATGAAATGAGGAATTTGCACTATTCTGTGCAGATCTTCATCACTTAGACCCCAGTCCTCATATGCAATCCCAGGAAAGTCCCTTAGTTGCTTCTGCCACATGAAGCAAAGCCCTGCCAGTGTAGATGCTCTGCAGTTGAGCTCATATGCCAGATCATCATCTACATTTGATGTTAGCTATGGTAATGCTAAGACAAGTCTTGCTCACCTGCATCCTCCCTAGCCCTCTGCATGCAACCCCATTCTTCTGAAAACCACAGCACCAAGGCTTTTTTTTCATGCAACAAACGCCTTTCCTCTTCTTCACATCTCCTCAGCTCAAGGAGTGACCTGATCCCTGAGCGTACCTTTTCATCAGCTAACCATAGGGGTAACAAACCATCTGCATCATCCCCAAGACCAACATCCTGCCAGATATCATCATCCACATCCAGCTTGAATAATGAATCTCTTGGAATCAAGAGTGGTGCAATGGACCCATGAGGTGCTTTCCCTTTGTGTATGAGGCCTACCATTTGCAGGCACAATTTATTGTAGCTACTAGCCAGCTTGACTATTCCTGGTTCTCGCCACTTAACAGATGCTTCTGTGTGGTATTGCAGTCTTTGTTCTTGAAGAACAGTCAAATGCAAGGTTATTCATTAAGGAGGATCTCTTACCACTGACTGTGTGCCGATATGACCGTTCCAGTCTCTCCAACTCAAACTTTCGTTGACGGAGACGATCTCGGATACGTTTCTTGATTGCTAATGCATGCATGCGAAGCTATGAAGGTCTTAATAAGATTCCCTGTCAATGGTGGGGATAATATAGAACTGATTTGGAGGTAAGAACTATTCTGCATTCTAGCAAGGTCTGCAGGCCCATTCATCCCAAGAGTTGTCTTCTGCCTCTGCAATGCTTGCTTGAAATTCATAATCTTTTTATGACACTCTGTGATTTGTATATTCAGGTTTATCATGTCAGGTACCCCATGGAGAAGATCCTGCTCCAGCACTACTAGCTTTGCTTCATAATTTTCCAATGACTTCTGAGTTTCCATGACCTGCAATACTATATTCTCAACAGCCTTTGAGCTGTGCCCTAATTTCATGGTGAGTGAGGAAAATTATTTATCATTATTTATACAAGCAGCTTACGAGGGGTTGGCTTTGTCTGTGCAGCAACTTGGGCATCCCATTCAGCTTGGAGAGTTGGGATATCAACTCCACATCTCCTTAGGCCTTTGCTTGCAGCAGCCTTCTTTTCTTGACAATGGTTCCAGTGGCGCAAAATCCACTGACCAAGACCAATGAGGCTCTTCATGTCAAGATGGTGCACCTGGAAGTCAATGACAAAGAGGCGCTGATGATACTAAATATAACATTAGCCTAAAACACAGGTAGGAAACTGTACACATACCCCAGAAACACGAAGAGATGGTATCAGTCCTTTGATTGAACTCCAAAAACGCTCACAACCCTCCCCATACAACCCAAATCCTTCTCTTTTCCTGGGGTGATAGATAAGCTGACATGCCCATTGATGTCCAAAGGCATGAAATACTGAAATGGCAAAAGAAATACGAGGCAAAAATGATTTGAGAAAGCCCCACTTTCTGCAGCTCTGCTCCAGTTGACAACCTATATCATATAACAACCCAATATGAAAATTACTTGGGAGGTGGCCAAAAAGTGATTTGATGAGGGCAAGTGCATAGTGTTGCTTCTCCCCAGCTGAAGTCATGTTTGCAAGGTGAATAACACGATCATGGCGACAGAGTAGAGCCATGACACCAGTATCTGAAAAGAACTGGGTACTTGCCTGAACAGCCATCAGAACAATCAAGTTAGAATACATGATTAAGCCTCACTTTTTGACGCCTCTCATCAGCTGCAGTGAAGGACTCATTACAACCCTTCAGCACTGATGTTGATATCCTCATTCCCTCCTCAAATACATCATCATCTCCATGATTTCTTTTTGAAGCCTGGCCACTCCTTCTTTGCATTGCAGACTTTGACTTCCTCAATCCATCAACCTCACATTCCATGGCATGAATATCTTCTGGTGAAAGGAAAACTGTAGCTGTTGGGTTTACAGGATCATCTGGCAGTCCACTTCTGCGCTTCTGAGTAAAACAAGCATCAATGCAAACAATTGCATCCACATCAGAAGGACTACACTGGAAGCATTGATTGATGTTATGACTGATAACATGAAAAAAACATTGAAAACAGAGATACTATGTCTGAAGCATGTTATTCAAAATAACACATTATTTAACATTACTTGTGTTCTCCTATAATTAAATTTGCCAATTACATGCTAATAACATTGTATATGTTATGTACAAAACGCGTAGTATAGTTGTGCAGCGCTCCATTTAAAAACATTGAATATCAAAGTATGTATGTTCTTTTACCATGTTACACCACATGTTCTTTACAAAGACATTCATCATGTTTTGCCTCATGAATTATTGGATTGGTAGTATTGATCCATTTGCTGATTTGATAATTGGACCATTCAACCAATCTGCAATCTACCATTCAACCAATCAGCAATTCAGTGAATTGCCCATTCTTGCAAATTGTTAAATGGCTACATTAACATAGGTACTTCAAACTTTTCTAGATACTGCAGAGTTTTTGTACCTCTGACATAGGTACTTCAACATTTCCAGGCCCCGCCATAGCTACTGTGGAGTTCCTGAACCTTCCGACATAGGTACATACTTTAAAATTTTCAGGCCCTGCTGTAGCTACTATCGTTGGACCGGTGTTGCAAAATGGGACAGTGTTGCAAAATCCATTGTAGCACACAACACAACACTGTTATGACCTCATGCTGTTGCATGTACAATATATAGTAGACGGATAGCACTATATTTTTTTAAAAAAAAAAGAGCTCTTAAACAGCACCCAGCTTTGAGTCTACCAGGCTAACCCCCCTTTCCTGACACAAATCACTCAGGGCACGAATGAAACCACCACCAAAAAATTTGTAATTTTTTCAGGAGACGCTATCTGCTCTTCCCCAGCCTCGGCATACTATACAAGGCAATGACAAGAGAAATATTATCATCATGAGCCATGCATTTGTTGCAGCTCTTGGACTCTCAAAGTGTGACAAATTTGAGCGGAGTTATATTAGAGCGCTTGGCGAGTCACGGCACACTGAAACGTGTCAAGTGTACTCCCTGCAGCGATGGCGTCGGAGTTGTATGTGCAGGTGTGACACGGTGTGACAATGCTCCCATATGCCTGTGAGAAATTTTGCAACACTGTCCCATTTTTCACTTTTTACAACCGGCATCGCTCTGGCAACATCAACTCAAGATCTTTCTCTTCTTTCTCTTTTGGAGCTTGTTCTACATTCAATTTCCTACAAGATCGTATATTTTTCTCATTTATATCGGTGGTCATCAGTGAGCTATTCAGAAATCTTTCCAGGATTTTGCAACACCGGTCCAACGATAGTACTGCGGAGTTTTTGAACGGCCGACATAGGTACTTAAACTTTTCTGGGCCCCGCTGTAGCTACTGCGGAGTTTTTGAACCTCCGACATAGGTACTTCAAAAATTTCAAACCCCATGGTAGCTACAGTGTGAGTCTTTGAACCACCGATGTAGGTACTTCAAAATTTTCAAACCCCACAGTAGCTATGGCGGAGATTTTGAACCACCGACGTAGGTACTTCAAATTTTTCAAACCTCACAGTAGCTACGGCGGAGATTTTGAACAACCGACGTAGGTACTTCAAATCTTTCAAACCCCACAGTAGCTATGTGAACCACCGACGTAGGTATGCACGATAGCTCGACGACGACGCGGCCGGCCCTCTCGAAAAATCGGGAATCTAGTTCTACTTCTCGAGCGCTTTCCAACTGTGCCTTTTGTGTCAGCATCGCTGCTTTTGTTCCAGAGTTATAAGCCATTTACTGGAGAAAGGTCTGGTAGGACGAATTTTGGAATATCTTGGGATTGGGTGCGCGTATTCCCCTAGTTCCTTTTTTCTTCGTGTTCTCCACGTTCCACTCTATCGTCCCCCTGAGTTCCGTAGCGCCGCGCTCAGCCGTTGTTCACCAGCACCCCCGTCGCCCCCCACCCCCTGTTCGTGTTTCATACGTAGCTCCGTCAATCTCATGCCGAATCTCTCGATTTTTTGGGAGCCAACTCTACTCGACGAGACCTACCGAACGATACCGAAAACTCGATGTAGGCACGCGTCGTTCTCGAGTTATTACATTTTTTCGTGCTCACACAGACTAGTGCTACTCTGTGGCCCATATCTTTTTCATTTCTCTACCGGGTCTTTCGAATCTTGCCCTGTCCGTAGTACCTGGCGACTGCTACCCGGTAATATATACTGCTTGTTGATCCTCCCAGCCGTTCTCAAGATATTTGGATTTTCGTGCACATGCTCCCCAGCAACCCCTCTGAGACCTCTGAGACCAATCAAGATGCCGAATCCTCCCTGCTATCCATTCGTGATCACCCATAGGCATGCCGTGATCCACCCCAGACATTTTCGCCATTGTTATCTTTGTGTTTTTGCAGTCAAGTGAGGCTGTAATACCCCAGTGACATTGCGCCAAATCTCTCGCTTTTTGAGATCCTGATCCTACTCGACGAGACATTGTGAACGATATACTTTTCGTCACGTCTGCCTCAACGCTTCTGGAGATATCTGCGTTTTTCTGGAGAAAGGCCCTGCAGGACAAAAATTGGAATAACTCAGGATTGGGTGCGCGGCTCTTCATGTTTCTTCGTTCTCCAGCCTCTCCCCACTACCCTTGAGTATTACCCTGCATTTTGTGTCACTGTACTGAGCCATTATTTGTCAGCACATACCCTTCCTCCTACCCCCTACCCTGTTTAGGGTGTAACTCAGGCAATTCTGGTCCGAATTGCTCAGCTTTTTTTAAGACATGACTCTACTAAACAAAGCCTGCAAGATGATATATGAGATGTTGCATGTGCATTCATGGTTCTGAAGTTATTTGAGTTTTTGTGTTTGAACAGGGTAATGACTGAAAATACTGGCCAGACCAGGGATCAAACCTGGGTCCTCCCACTAGTACTGGGGTGCCTTACTACTAGGCTACCCAACCATTCCTACCCTGTCTAGAGTGTGGATTCTCATCCCAACACTCCCCTTAAAAGCCACACTCACCCCCTACATAATTAGGTACAATGGGAACTGCTTGGCTCACACCTGGCCAACAAACCCAAGGATGTCCTAATATGAGTGGCCTTTTGTGTGCTTCTAGTAGGGACCAGCTTCCAGCACCATCAGGGCTCATAACCTAATAGATCTATACAATAACTCAGTTATGTGTGTGTAGTGGCAAATGTCTGAGGTGGTCCTACTTTCATATGAGACTAAATACACTAAGTAGAAACAAGAGTGAGACATGGGTGTTGAACCTGGTGTCATATAATAAAACAGTCCCAGCATGGGACCTTACAATGTTAAGAGTAATAAGTAAGACACTTAAACAAAGGAAACAATTTACTGCACTGTATAGTGTTGGTATCATGTAGTAGATACTGGCATTCCATACAATGAACTCCAAGGTAGCTGAATGTTCCATATTGCAGTAGATTATTCTAGAATAATATTCTCACATAGTATATAAGCCTGAGTAGTCAGGGTGAGGATAATAATCAATTATCTTATCAATTACTCTCATGATTGAGCTCACTCTACAGGTTATGAGCCCTGGCTTGTTGCTATAAACAAAACCTCTATTGAATTATCACTATCTAAATAAAAACTTCATGTCACTATGTTGGGAAGTGCCAAAGACTTTGTAGATGTCACAACACACACAACAATAATAATGGAACTGGCAGTAGGGTAGGAAACCTTGGCAGCATCTCTTCATACAAAGTAGATACACTTAAAGACAACAACTGGCACACATGGAGAATTAGAATGCAAAAATTCTTATGCCTGCATAGAGTCTTTAAGTATGCCATGGGGAGCTGCCTGAAGCCAGAGGACTCAAGTAACAGTGCTGAGATTGCAGCATGGGAAGAAAAAGACCTAATTGTGCAAACCCTCATACTGACTAATATCGATGACCAACAAATGGACCACATTATGCATGCTGAGACAGTGGCACAAATGTGGGAAAACCTAAAATTGGCTCATCAGACACATGGTGTTCAAACCACTCTCATTGCAAAGAGAGAGCTATTGGATGCTAAATGTCCCAAGGGTGACAACATCGTGCTGCATATTAATAAACTCAAGTGAATGAGGAATGAGCTATCAGCTATGGGGGAAGCCAGTCCTGGATGATGAGTTCAAGGATATTCTATTATTAAACATGCCAGAGTCCTGGACAACATTTACCACATCATACATGGCAGGCCTAGATTGCCAGAAAGGGAGTTGATTCAGTCACAGTCGAAGAACTTATGGCTGTACTAGTAGATGAGTACAAATGCAGGCAGGGCACCCCACAAGATCAAACATTATTTACTCAGAAGAAAGTAAATAATAAATGGAAGGAGCCCTCTAAGGCCTGTAGTATCTGTGGCTGCAACAATCATACTACTGATAAGTGCCATCATAAGGGGAAACCCAAATGTGGCTACTGTCAAAACTTAGGTCACATGGAAGATGACTGCTGGAAAAAGCACAGCAGGCTGCCTAAAAAGGCTAAATCTGGGCAGGCTAATTTTGCCTTGATCATGGAATTGCCTATGCTGTGGGGAGTCTATACTCCCTAAGGCTGAAAACTGACTGTAGTGGCCTTTCTCAGTGTCATCCATTACTCTCTCAAGTGCCCTACTACTATGATCATGGCATCTTCTCTAATGACATTGCTGCTTACTCTAACATTGTAGAGATGGGTGATGGGGACCCTAGGGTTTAGTACAGGTCTCCTAGTGAGAAGAGAGAAGGGTGAATTCGACCCAGGAGGCTTGAGTTGCCTGGTATAGAGTCAAGGAGTAAGGAGAAAAGATGAAAAATGTGCCCAAAAATCCAGAAGAAACTCAAGGAAATGTCTATAGAATGTCTGGGGATGGAGAATTATTATTCTGAGTCTTCTTCATCTCAATTCTGGCTTTTCATCTGAGGTAGCTTGTCTGTTCTTCTTCCTAAGTATGTACAGTACACTCAAAGTACTCATGTGGACTTACATAAGCCACAATGCATCCAAACACTATGTAAAAAGATAACAAGAAAAGTATAAAAACAAATCAGTAAGTAAAAACAATGAAATATCCTAGTAGGGAGGATATTCTCCCTACATCCAAGGGGGGCTTTAGATGGTGACTGTCCCCAGTCATCATGCACCAAGCTGTATCATAAGGCAAGGCCAGGGTATCATCCTTGAAACAAAACTCTAGCTAAAACTGTGAAAATGCAAGCTTGAAAGAAAAGAAACCTCATAAAAGAAATAAAACCACTACTCAGCTGAAGGGGGAATGCAGTTTGAAGTGACTCAAGGGCACTTTGAAGGGGGAATGAAGCTTGGGGGGAGCTTGAAGGTAGCTCAGAGGGGACCACTCAACTCTTGAAGGGGACTGGGTAGTTTGTGACCTCGAAGGATACCTCCAAGTCATCTCAGGTCGAACTTGAGAAGTAGCAGGGGGCAGGGCTGAACCTGAACTAAAAGGTGGGAAAGGTAACCAAGAAGCCAACCCTCCTGGGCCACAAGTGAGGGCCCAGAAGTCCAAATGAGCCTGTAACATGTGCCCAAGTGCCTCACAAGGGATCTCCTCACCTGTAGGTAGTATGACATGACCTTGAACCACTCCACACCTCCCTGCAGCTAGATATGAAGCAAAGACTCCACACTGCACTTGAATGTGCCCCTTGTGACCACAGAAGAAACAAAAACTAAATCTTTGAGGCAGAACCTGGTGCCTCGAGACCTCTTGATAGCCAGAGGGATACCTGCTCAAAGCCATAGCCTCTCAAAGGGGAAGTGAGTGACCTGACACTCTCAAATGGGACTCAAAACTTGCAGGGGCAGGGTTTGACAGCAATGTAGGGGTCCCTCAAAGTAGGAATGAGCTCCCTGGGCATGACCCACAACAAGGGGCAGGATGAACAGGGTGCCTCGAGGGAGGTATGAGATGAAATGAGCTCTTCGAGGGGGTGCTCGAGGGCTCACAAGGTTGATGAGAGTGAGTTGGGGCCAAACTGAGGTCTCAAGGCCTGGTAGATGTCAACTGGGAGTGAGGGGGGCAAACCTTTGTACTCTCTAAATGATCAACTCAGCATGGATATGACCATTGGTCCTCTCTCAAGCCATGAAGCAAGTTTGAAGCCAATTCACCAGCCTGCTTATCCATGACACACTGCCATGACTGAGCTGCAGTGTGCCACAAGCCTGCATTAGTGACTCAGCAAGGGGATGAGCTGCTTGAATCATGCTCAGGCAAAGGAGGGGGGTCTTCAAAGGTTGAGGGCATGCTGCAAAGGAGGAATGAGGGGGAGTCTTCAAACGTTGAGGGCATGCCTTGAAGGAGGAATGAGGGAGTCTTCATGCTCAAGTGCACCTCTCCCTGGGAGCATCTTCTAGAATGAGACTGAGAGTACTCCACAGGGGTGTCCAACTGGTAACTGATCAAGGGCAAGTGTGAGTGCTGAGAGGGTTCCTCAGGGGACTCATGAGCTGATGAGGAGTCCTTCAAAGCTAGATGAGGGGGTGAGCAGTCTACCCCATCCTTGATAACCTCCTTCATAACATGAACAATGGCCTTGATAGGCCACAGGTGGCCCAACTCGAACAGGGGGTACCTGGACACAAGCCTCCTCAAAACCTCAAGCTTGACTTGTGGGAGGCCTCAAAGGAACAGCTGGCCTTGATGGCTCAACTCCAAGGCATTCTGACTCACCATACCCAAGAACAAAACCTGAAAATGATGAAGGTAGGCCCCTAATGCTGGGACTGAGCTTAGCTCACTGCAACACATCCCCTTGAGGAAGGCATAGAACTCCTTGAAGTATGCATGAACATCCTCGATTGGCTCGAGCTCAGGGTACTGGAGAGTTATGAGAGCTTTGAAATTCTCCCATTGCTTGATGATCAAGGTGCTGGCCACAAGGTAGCTCCAGAGCCTTCCAACATGAGGTGATGCTCCATCAATTGCAAACTGGATGAGGGACAGGGCATCCACTGCACCCTGGGCCTTACCATACTCTGCTATGTCCTTGAGGTAACATGGCAAGTCCTCAGCCTGCCCTGAGAACTCTGGGGGTGACTTGAGTGGGGCTTGAGACAGTCTGCATGCCTCTTTCATCATGAGTAGTATATATGAGGCTCAAAAGAATATATATCACATTGTAATCAGTAATTGACAGAAGTATTGAGGGTAAACATGGGCCTCGAATGTCCACAACTGGTCTCGAAGGGTAAAAGGAAGGGGGTGGGGCACTTGATGTGACTGCAAATGTATATGGGGAGCTGGGGATGTGGCAATGAACCATGAAGGGAGGGGAAGAGGGTGGAGAAACCCTGTATGATATGTCTTGAGGTGGTTTCAACCACCAAAAAACTGAAACTAGTCGCCATTGCAACTTGAACACTTAGCTCTCAAACTTGCAGCCTCACTCGACTGCAATATGTACAAGAAAACAATGGTATATGTCTGGAATACATCTATGAATGAAGTGGGTGCATCTAAATGAAGTGTCTATGTCTTGAATACATCTCAAAAGGGCTCAGAGTGCATCTGGGTGTCTCAAAGTGTCTGGGATTTCAAAGTGGCTGATGGGTCTCGAAAGGGCTTGTCTACTGACTCTAAGATGGTGGGGGAGGGCTTCCTACAACTCAAAACAGCTCAAAAATGCGAAGGGCAGTGCCAGGGAGCTAGGCTGTGGTAGGGGAGGAGGATGGCAGTGCACTGGGGAAGAACTGCTTGATGGAATTCTACAAAACTTCAGGAGATGGTAGAGGCATGCAAGGAGAAGTGGGTGAACGAAGAAACATGAAAAACAGCACACCCTGTCCCAAGTTATTCCAGTTTTTCGTCCTACAGAGCCTTTCTCCACAAAAATCAGAATATCTCTGGAAGTACTGAAGTGGATGTGACAAAACAGGCACCGTTCGAAAGGTCTTGTCGAGTAGAATCCGAATCCCGAAAAGCGAGAGGTTTGGCATGTCCAGTCATGAGAAATCATGTGCACAAGCTCAGAGGTAGGGGGAGAAGTGGGGTCACCAAGCAACACAGCCCCCTTGCAGTGGGGTCCAGATGTAGAGATGGGTGATGGGGACCCTGGGGTTTAGTATGGGTCTCCTAGTGAGAAGAGAGAAGGGTGAATTTGACCCAGGAGGCTTGAGTTGCCTGGTATAGAGTCAAGGAGTAAGGAGAAAAGATGAAAAATGCACCCAAAAATCCAGAAGAAACTCAAAGAAATGTCTATAGAACATCTGGGGATGGAGAAATATTATTCTGAGTCTTCTTCATCTCAATTCTGGCTTTTCATCTGAGGTAGCTTGTCTGTTCTTCTTCTAAGTATGTACAGTACACTTGAAGTACTCATGTGGGCTTACATAAGCCACAATGCGTCCAAACACTATGTAAAAAGATAACAACAAAGTATAAAAACAAATCAGTAAGTAAAAACAATGAAATAAATGAAATATTTTAGTAGGGAGGATATTCTCCCTACAACATCGCACATGTCACACATGTTGCACACTCCTATTCCTGCCAGCAAAATCACCACTGACTCATCAGTTACCATAATAGGCCTGTCCCCTATCACATGCAGTCCCCTCACAGTCCCTCTCAACATGTGATTACTGAACACTGTCTGTTGGCGATCCCCTCTGACCTGTCATGCATCACCTGATCTCCTCAGCACCTATACCCTCTCTACTAGTGCCAAAAACTGCCACCCCCAAATAACGCTGCCCTCTGTGCCCCAGATTAGCTGATGAAATTGCCAGCAGCCCACATTGCACTTCCTTCCATCCCAAGTGCATAGTTATACCCTTTTCTTCTTTACTTACCTTTGCATTTCTGCTCTTTGTTTGTTTTAATTTCTGTCTACATCACTGCAGTGCATGTGATTGTCCATACATCAGCCTTTATGTTTTCCTTTATTACTTTTGACACATGATAGATCCAAAGTATTCCAATTTTTACCTTAAATACCACTGTCCCTATGCTACAAAAGTCTGCAGTACCTAGAAAAATAACCACCCACCCTTTGGCATCACATCTGCATGTCTAAGAGTTTTCCTGAGTCCCAAGAGTTGTTTTCCAGAGTATTTTTGAGTCTCCAGAGTGTCCCCAGAGTCCCCAGAGCCTGTCTTGTCATCTATTCATTGTATTTGAGTCCTCCTGCCCCAGAAACACTGCTTCATCTACTACAAGTCTGCTACTGAGTCTACAGTGTCCACCTACAAGTTCAAGAATCCTTAATAGCTACCCTTCGAGTTTTCTGCCTCCAAGAAATATTTCCAGTCCCCAGAAGTCATTCTGCAACCATCTAAGGCAGACTTTTGAGTTTTCCATGCCTATGCCTTGCTGAATACCAAGAAAATTTCTCTCTCATCTTCTAGTCCTCTCTTCTATCTCCTTCCAACTCAGCACCCCTTGGGATGAGCCTAGGCATTGCCTACAGCTTTCCCTACTATTCCCTTCACACTCTCACAAGAAGAGTAGCCCACATTGTTTTGGAGCCCACTGTGAGGGGTCTGTAGATCTGGAAAGGAGATCTTTATGACCTACCCACCACAGAACAGAACTCAAAGAGCTCTTAGAGCCCTTCTGTCATCTTTCAATATCATCTTCTGACCTTTTTGTCCCTGCTGCTAACACCTGAGATATCCCAGAGCTTAGTTCCCCAGATTCAGAGTTTTTCCCAACAGATTCCCTCCATTGTCCAGAACCTGACTCACCATCATCAGTTGATATACCTGGTGCCTTTGAGCTTGACAAGTCATTTGCACCACCACCAGATTGCCAAGAATTATTGCTGCTTACCAACCTATCATCCTCAGTCCTCTTCAACTGCTTCAATTTTCACTGCTAAACAACTCCTCTTACCCTCATCTTCATATAACCCCTCTCAGAGTCTTATTCAGCCACTAGTCCAACCTTCTCCATCAATACTATCCAGAAATCTGCCTTTGCTTCATAATCCTGCCCTGCCTTCATTGACAATCCTCAAGATTAGTGTGGCCAACATGCCACTCTTGATACTGTGACAGTGCCATTGTTGAGTTGAAGATTGAGGGAGGCAAAAGGACATTGGCCACATCAGAGCACCCAATCACAGCTTCATCATTGCACTTCTCCTGTGAAAAATTGCTGCAATCACTGTCATAACCAAGTGACCCACCTTGAGCACACCATAGCCAAACCATCATTGTGTGCATCTGAAATGACAGGGCCTGGCTCTGGGGACCCTGGTGAAGAGTTAGGACAGTCCACTTAGCCGCAAGAGGTGATATGCCCACCACTTGCCCAAGAACACAGGCCAAACCGACATGGAACCTACCAAGGTCACCTCACATGGAATTCCCCACCTGAGGTCTGGGAGCAGGGGTGCTCAAGTGTGCTGGAACTGGGTGGGGATATAGTGTGAATCTCAAGTCAACAGTAACAAAGCTGGAGATAAGGAATGCAAGAGCAGAAATGATCCAAGCACCATCAGACTTACCATACCTGGAAAGATGCCCAATGGTAATTGATATGGAACCAGAGGCAGGTTCAAGGATATGATTAGACAGCAGTTCACTGACTCACATGGAGTCAGAAAATTAATGTTAGCCAACAGTTGGAGTCAACACACTAAGTACCAGATGACATGGTCTGACAGCTTACCTGTGCCACTAACTTTGCCTCTAAAAAGCTTCACACACAACCCTAGGACCTTCAAGGGCCCTCACTGTCATGAAAGAATCAAATGAACCCCAAAAATGACAATAAATTTTGACTGAGAGCCTGCAAGCGCCCTATGCAACTTGGCATTACCATTTTGCCATTTCACCACCTCTCAAAACACATCTGGAATGCTGCAAATGATCACTGGAATCAGGGGGTGCCTCCTCAATGGGTGCAGAATGACAACAAACCCTCCATATTCAAAACAGTGGCCTCGCAAGGTACGAGGCAGAACACCACATGTGCAGCCAATTACCGAAATGGGAAATGTGTCAGTACAGCCACAGGACATTACACTGCTTACACAGGCTCAAAGCTGCATTTGCAGACCTTAGTTGTTCAACCCATGCCCATGAACCCCAGCATCCAGGAACTTTCATCAGGGACCTCTGGCACTGCATCATCTTCATCTGGTGGAGGACAGAAATTACAAGTCAGGAGGTCGACATTTGTTCCCAGATGGGCAGTCCTGCCACACATATTTCCTGTCAATGATGATGCTGTGAGTCAGAGACTGAACAGCAAGTTTTTGGAGGTGCTTGGGTGTGTGATTAATGTGGCAGTGGATGGAGTGAGGGCAGTGAACAAAATGAACTTGGAGAAGTATCATTTGGTGCTGATGGTGAGTTGTCTACTGTGCATGGTTGGGGTTGGCTGTTGACAAGTTTTGCAATTGCAATGGCTTTAGGACATTGTAATGCTCAAGATGGATGGTATATCTGCAATGTCATTGATTCGCTGATTTGACCACATTACACCTATTATCTCGATGACAAGCAATTCACATCCGGCTGAGATCATGATGTATTACTTGTCAGGCATGCATGATGTATTACTGAAACCATTCATGAAGGATGGGTTGTCAGATATGTTGGAGGTGGGTTCCTTTTCTACATACTGTGCCTTCCACTCATGCTGTGTGTCACATGGTGGGATGGTTACTCATGAAATTATGATTTTGTGCAGAAACATCTCAGGCACCTCAAAGTCATCCAGGAGATGTCAAGAGTTCTAAGGATGCCATGTGGTCTGCACCTGTCCACTGAAAATTCGTTAACAGATGCACTCATTCCCACTTCAACAACCTCTTCAGCAACCCCATCAACTGCCTCTCTGTCTTCTTTGGCCACAATGGTCACATACCCTGTAACAGACAGTGATGAGATTGGACCACCATCACAATTGGCGAATGCAGAGGGTATTGATGGGGATGGCAGTGGTCTGTTGTTCATGGGCAGTGTTGGAACTGACATATGAATCGATCCACTTGCAGGGATGGGTCTTACCGAGGAATGGTGTCAAGCGATCCTCAAAGACCTCATCAGTGGGGAAAACTTGAACAAGGTGGGTGTGCCAGAGGGATTTGGATTTGACATGATGGGAGATGAAAGTATTGGAATGGATGTCAATGTGAATGTCAAAGGAATGAGTGGTGGAATGAGCAATGATATGGGCATGGGCAAGAAGAGGGGTTTGAAAGAGGAGTTGGACAGGATAAGAGAAGTGAAGAGGGACCAGTTTGAGGGACCTCCATGCCTGTGCCAATGTCCATGCCCACTACTTATGGCCATGTCCTTGTATGTCCTGCTTGCTTGGTATCTTTTCTGCTGTACCTAGCTCTCTGCACCTCATGCTGATTGTTGTGGTTGCAACCTCCACTGTCAACTTCACTTTTCCATATACCCCTGTCATTCAATTCTATGCCTGATGTTCTGTCCGACCCATCACATGTTCATACAATACACAAATCACAAACTCACGACCACGCATACATGCACACTCTCACTGTGACCCCACATTTATGCCATCAGGTTTTCCTATTCTTTTCCTCTTTAGCTTACCTTTTTCATGCTGATAAATTTCTTTGCACATCTGTACTCTTGAATGAACCCTTTTTCATGCATGCTTACAATGCTGCTCATTTCCATTTGTAATGCTATGCACTGACTTGTATATGGGAATACATGCATATAGCATGCTATGTGCTTTTTATTTGTAGTGTGAATGATGTGAATCAGGTGAAATCAGGAGCACACCAGGAAGGCCAGTTCGAAAATTACCATTATTAGCTTGCCATAAAGTAGGGTCACATGATAGTTGAAGTTGGGTTCTCATGGCAGATTCATCATAGCAAGGGGTCCACAAGCTGGAGGTGAGCTGAGAAGCCAGCAAGGGGTAGCCTTGTCAGAATCCGAAATTCCCACCCAAAGGGGTTGCTGACACATGCTGACACAGCATTTCAGTGGCACAAAAACACCCACACTGCCACAATCATGTGCCACAAAAGGTTGCATTGGGTTGCTTTGGAAGTGGAGTTCAGAAGTCAGCTCAGTGGAGTGTGAAAGATGGGTCAATTGGTCGATAGGTCGACCCATCTACCCCTTGCTATGACGATTCTTCTGTTCTCGCTTACTTGTGCCCTTTATCTTAGTCCCCTGTTTACCTAGGTTCATAGGAGCATTGGTCATGGTGGCACACCCCACCCATACCAATATTAAGGTTGGTCATACCACATTGGTGTACCCCCATCGCCTATGCTGACATGTCTTCCATGGCTATGCCAGAGATGTGCTTGGAATATGTTTGTTGCCCATGCCACATATGTTAGTTTTTGGTATGATCAGTCATGTTATCTGCCGCCAGTACTGACACATTGTGTTTACAGGTGTACTCATCTAGCATCTGTAATCACATGGTGTTGAAATTTGAATTTTTCTATTGCAATGTGGGCATGAGATATAAATACAGGCATTTGGCAATGTACTGCATCTGTGGCCTCAAATTTCACAGCCATGATGCCCATCCCCAACAGGAAACTTGAGCTCTCCAGTGGCTGCCATGAGTTAGTTCCCATGGGAAATATGGCTGCAGGAGAAACTGAGCAAGGTAAAATACCTTGTCACTACTAATGGTCAAACTTTCTCTGTCCACACACCATAAGCCAGGTGTCTGAGGCACTACTGAGCATGATATTCCAGTCAGTTGGTGATTTTTCAGAGTCACCAGGTATGTACTTCCATTTTCCTTGCTAGATCACACCAGTCCCAATTTCATGTTACATCAAGATTTGTATTATGTAATGGTTGCAATATACCACAATCACAGTTACAGAACACAGACACAAAAACTGGAAAATGATTGAAAGTGTATGATGTAGTCTGATACTGAATTGAGACTTTGTTACTCTTCTTTGTATCCTGCTGGCAGGGTTACTTCATAAGCAAAATGTGAGGCTGGAGGCATAGACATGTGACATGTGGAGGATGACCAGTGACCAGCGAGTTGACCTACTAGTTGTGGAGGCTACAACAACAGATCCTGAATGGCTGGATGAGTTCATGCACACATTCAAAGTGCCTGAGAAGATGAATCAGAGCACAGATCATGAGGTTATAATGTGAAGAGAAAAGTCTGAGGATGCAGACCTGGAGACATTGAATGTCTGCATGCATGAGCCTTATCGGGCCATATTGGACATATCATGAGTTCCCATGCGAAGGCTATGGTGCCATGCAAAGAGCATTGGCAAGCTGTATTGCAGCCCCAATGGTCTGAGCGAGGTAAGTTGCAACAAAAAGTGGGAAATAAGGTCGACATAGGTCACCCTGAACAGAGCATCAAAACAATGCTTGTAATTGAAATGCTTTTTGGGTGGTTTTGCAAAGTCACATTGGAGGTGAACCTGTGGAGGTGGTGCAGGGAGGGTTATGTTATAGGCTAGAGGAAATGTGGGGATGGCTTACCATGATAACCTCTCCAGGGTTTCCAACTATGCCTGTGATACTGCCAGCTGTTGCATGAGGGGATCAGCGATGATAGATTATAATATGGGTAAAGCATACTATGGTTGCCAGATCCAGGGAATTTCTTACTCTCATCATAGGCCCAGAAACAAGAGAGAGGGTATCTCATCTGTCAAAGCCACATGCCAGAGATACCATTGAAGAGACCATGCACACTGGCATTCCATAGAGTCTTACACATAGATTCTATCATATGCTTTTCACCTGATGGTTGTAGGCAAACTTTAGTGAGATCCATCCAGCAGGTGAGTAATTGACACTGCAATGGTTGCAGTGAGACCACCCAAGTAGAAAGATTAGGGTGGTCTCTTGCCCTTTGTTGGTTGTGGTACAGCTGGCTGGTAAGACAAGCAGTGTATCAGATGCCATGATGGAGTGACAAGAGAAGAGGTGAGAGGGTTGCCCATTCATTATTGTTGATGAGCCAAAGTGTGCTGGACATACCTGAACACAGTCATGAGGCAACAATATCTGTGACAGGTTCTATTAACCCTAAGAACACCTGTTTGAGTTGCAAAAAAAATTTGATCAATCCACAAACATTTACTGACTCAACCTTGCAACTGGAATTGACCTCAATCAGGAGTGGAGACATTTCGGATGGTAGGAGTTAGGAGAAAGATGCAAAAGGGGGATAACACCAAGTTGACACTGAGATTGAAATTCTTGGAAAGCACCAGAAAGGCCAAAATTTTTCTAAGTCACTTTGTACTAGTAGCTTGCCTTGTGCTAATAGGTTCTGTGTTGTGCAGTAGATGAACTAGGTCTTGCTAGGTCTTGCTAGACCTGTCACTTTCTTGTTATACCTTGCATGATCTAGCATGATGTGCATTCAACTCTTGTTCAATTCTGCTAGATCTAGCATGACCTTGCAATGACTAGCTAGGTGTTGCTAGAATCACCAGGTTCCTCCGAGGCTTACTGGATCTACATAGTTAGGTTTGGCCACCTTTGCTGATGAATGTACTACATACACACTGCCTACATAGGCTCACATGACATGCATACACCACTGGCGACAGCTGCCACTACTCCTTATCAAGCTCTGTCTACAACCTCACAAGACAAATACATCTGTTCCACCAGAGTTCATCAAGCCACTCTGCACCTGAACAGGACAGTTGGTTGCTGTTCAGTCATTAACCAGGCTAGCGCTGAAACAGTCAAAGATGCCTATCATAACTGTCCTATACAAGAGTATAGGACGGTGCAAGCATGCTTGGGTTTGGAATGTCAAGGTAAGGATCTTGCTTTGATTCAGTAGCATGCTAACACTGATATGTGCTATAGGGAAACCCCTTGCATGTGCCTGACCCACCTGATCCTGCAACAGGCAACATGGTGAGTCGTCTCACCATCCACACCTCTGTCATACTAACTCCTACCATGGCATATACATATGGCTGACCCTCCCAATCCCACAACACACAATGTGGTGAGTGTATAGGGCACATATATGCAGGAGTTGCCATAACTCACTTTCTCACAAGACCATTGCAATGCTTTCGAATGGCACTTAGTCAAAGTAATCACTGAATGTGATATAATCAAGTAAGTGGAGTTCTGCCTTCCTCATGTATGGCTAAATCACTAACTCTTACCTAGAAATCTCTTTGACCAGCTTGCGAATGCGATCGAGTTACCAATGCATGACCTAGCTCTGATACCTAGTGGTAACCTACCTCTACTCCCCCTGTCAAGTACAGATGAGAAGCCTCTGACATGTGAGACACATTCAAATGTGCACTTCTAGACAAAGACAGATTATGACAATTGGTTGGACTCTCCAGAGGCTGCAGGCAGCAACCATGGTCTATATGCATACCTCGAGGATGAGGATGGCAAGAGCTTGGCCAGTGTGGCATGGTGCCTGACACTTAGGGTGAGGCCAGCACAAGTGCACTTCAATTTGTATGCTTGCAGATGGAGAAAGAATTCCTTCCTTTCAAGCTCATGGAGAATGGATGGAAGCTCAAATATATCTGTAACAAGACATACTCTTCCTGGAGAAAACACCATCAGGACAACAGCGGGAACCTAAAAAGGACCATTTGTGATATGACCTAAGAAGAGGTGCTTGATGACAACGATGATGATGATCTTGAAGACCACAAGCTATGTGGCCAGAAATGGAAGGGACATGTGCAAACTGCAAGACCCACCAAAAAGAAACAAAAAGCTCAGTTTACTCTACACCAGAGTTGAAATACTAACAGACATTTTGGGCTGCTGCAGTGGATGATGTTGCATTGGCTCTTCAACTCAGGGCTACCATTCCCACTTATGAGCAGTTGCCCAGTTCCTTTCCATCTTCCACTTCATGGACATAGTGTATGATACTGGGTCCAGTGGCACATGTAGAACCAACACCGGGTTTGTACCTTACTTACCTATGATGCCAGCTTACCTTTGCATACAGTTACCCCTTGACTATCACTTGGTTTCCATTTATCCACATTCAAGTCATTGGACAGATGATCAATGGGATGTGCTGAATTAATTGTTAACACCAGCTCTCATATCAGTGCATTAAATGCATTCCACACACTGTTTCTGCATCCCCCAGAGTACCATACCATACAGATGTGCATATGTATCCCCTGCACCCAACCCTGTATCAGTATCCTGCATCCCATCCCACATCCAGTCAATATATCAGGTCTACCTAGAGTTTAATATAGCATCATTTTTGAGCATATCTGCATAGCATGGGTGTGCAGAATATGGAAATATATGAGCCAGTGTGACTTTGTAACACTGTCCCACATGTGCTCACATACAATCATATAGCATGAGATCCACCAGAGCACAATGTATATAACTTGATATGAGCGAGTACTGCACATGAAAAAATATCCTACAGCATCATATGAGGTTGTGCCCCATCATACTATGTTCTTCTCATTTTACTAGCCAGGTGTGAGGTGATGTGACCTCATCTGACTTGCCTTGCTAGGTCTTATCTCGTCACACTGGGTCACATGTCCAGTTTTCACTGGGAATGATTAATGAAGCTTGAAGCGGGGACAGAGAGAAATTCTATATTTATATACTGCAACAAGTAGACTACTACTAAGATGCAGTGCAGCCCATAGAGTAAGTTGTACATCATGTACTACCAAATAGTAATGGTGAAGCTTGAAGCAGGGAAGCAAATATGTGAGAGCGCTCATGATCATGTGATAGGGTCAGTTGTGCAGAGACATGTCACATCACATCCTCTAAGCTTTAGAATGGTCTGGATGAAGCAGACAGCCAAGAAGTGTGCATCAGGTCATGCTAAGCCTGCACAACTTGCAGGTCACAAGAGGCCTTGGACATCTTGAACTGCAAGCTTCACACCAATCTCACTAAGTCCCCTTTCCTCATGCCCACCCTCCCCAGATGTTTGGCCAATGATGATCCCCAGTCTCTCAAATAGAGTATGTGTGCAGTCCCCATGTGGTTCCTTGAGTCAACATATTACATGTCCTTACAGTTCTGTTATCTCTGCCACAATGGCAGATGTACCATCACATGTTCTAACAGCCTGTGTCCCTGCATGGTATGCGATGTCTGCATTGCCATACCAGAGTCAATTGCAGATAAGATCAGTTCTCCAGAAATTTTGTTTAAGTGCCCTGCATGCCATGAGAAGGAGGAGCATGAAGCCTGCTCCAAACCTATGCTGTACTTTGTATGTCCACTTTGATATTCTGTGCTAGTGCTAATGTTCTTGAAGCCATTTACACAGACTGTTCGGGGGAATACAGTTCTTGCATCCAATGAGCTGACATTTATCAGAGGCATGTGTGAAAGAACTTCCAAATCTCAGGTATGTGGGGGACCTATCCTCATCATTCACTTCATTTATACAGGGTTGAATGTGAGAGGTGGTGTCCCCCACATCCTTAATATGGCATTGGAGGAGTACCACTCAGAGAATACTTTACACTACTTGGATGTTGTCTTCGATTTTGGCACACATTGTAAACTTTGTCTTTGGTGGTCTGAAGCTGAGAGCTTGGCAGCTATGATTGGTGAAGATGTCTTTCAGCAGAAGATTTTTTTTATCTCCATACACAGCAAAGTAACATGTGGTGACTTATTTGCAGGGAAGGGAGAGGACAGGAGTGATGTGGCAGTAAGGCCAGAGGAGGTGAGTGCATGGTTTGGCTGTTCACTGATGGAGTCTCATTCATACAGTTCATGAATTATTTGTTCTCAGGCAGTCTTCAACCCCTTGTTAATGGTGCTACCATTTTTATGCTGTCATGTGGACTGCTTGTTGCATTCTCAGAATCCATTTGCAGCTTGAAGAAAGCACTCCTCAAGTATGCCATATCTTTTTTGCAGTGGTGATTCCCATCTGAGACTTACCAACAGGCTGAGACCCACATATACAGTTGCATTCAGTGCAAAGCATTTTATCAGTGCAGTGATTAAGTCATTCATTGTTGCATTTGGTGTTCGAGTCATCATTCAAGGCCACGATCTTGGAGAGGTCTTCAAAGACCTGCTTGATGTTTCTGTTGAGCTCCCCATGCACACTGATGCATATATATTCCAAGTGAAAGAACAAATGGCCACTGGTGCCCCCAATAGCCCTATCCATGTAAGCAGTACCCACTATACATGGTTCCACTCTCATCACTGTCCATGGGGGAACCCCCTCCCAATGAGCTGTCCAAACTGCAGTTCCATCCACTCATGGTCATTGTCAAAGTCAGGACAAGACCAATCTGGCATGCCTGGGCACATCAGCACATGTCGGTCTCCAACATGTGGCTTTGAATTGTTCTCATATCAACTGCAAACTTCTTATGAGATCATTAAAACCAAACTCAAAGATAACAAGGTGAAGGGGCGGATTAAACAGACAGGAATATAGAAGGCCTGGTTTGATTGATTTGCATCATCTGACATTACCACTGTATATGACCCACTCTTACTGTCAGCACACCTCCCTTTTATAATGCTGTATCCAAGACCATGAAATAGAACTCCATTTCCAGTTGTGAGAGCATGGTAGCACTTGCAATGATGGTTTCCCAGGTGGTATGATCCTTCAGGCAGGTGCTCAGATGTCCAGTATGGCGCTTACCACCCACAGTTTCTCCCTCCCCCCCCATTTGCCCTGGCCTGGGGGGTATGCTAATGATCCAACAACATGTTGGCCACCCAATGCGAAGGGATTGGGGCACCATACTCATGCGCTTCTCCTTTTCCATGGTACACATGATATTGTGCAATGTATGTGCTTGACATGCTTATGTTACTTACACTTACATGCTTGACAGGAACTGCTAAGTAGGTTTTTCCCCTGCTGACTGCTGACTGCCAACTGCAGCACATACAGATGCCTTATACAATGCCATACTGGCCATGCCTTTCTGGGTGAATATTATTCCACCTTCATACCAACAGAAGACCCATCCTGTCCATGTGGCAAACCCATGCAGACCCGAGAACATGTCATCATATCCTGCCCCATGTTTGAAAGCAACCAGAATATCCTTCACACTGTGTCAGAAGACCTTATCATTTCAAATCTTTTAGGAATGGAGAAAGGGATAAAAGCCCTTGTTGAGCTCCTAAATGTGACCAATGCCCCTCAAAAAATGGAATGGAACTGATTCCAACTGTGCTGACCTACTAACACCAGCATCCTCAGAGTAACATCTACACTATACCTCTTTCTCCATTTTATGTTTTATATCATGATACTCTTACAATACATAGACAACCATACCAACTTGACTAACCCTGTTTATATTTTAAGCTAACTGTTAACTATTTGTTTCACTGTGACTAGCCATTAGGTGGTACATACTTTACTGTTTACTCTTTGTGCCTATTGGCACCACATCTTAGTAGCAGTCTACCTGTTGTGGTATACAAATATAGATATTCTCTCCCTCCTGGGAATGTGACAGTCACACAACTTTGTTGATTAAGACAGTGTTATCACACAAGTAACTTGGACTTGGACATAAAAGATGTTCCTAGCCACTCATCAAGCACTGCAGAATTCTCAGTCAGCTGTTCCTAATATCCAGCCTCAAGTTCATATACCCTTTTCACTGGAATGGGTGCCTTGAATTATTACAAATAACCCAGTTCACAGCTGGTTCTTCCTCACAATCCTATGGAAGGGGAGCAAAGGAGAAACTCACTGGTTCTGGAGAGCAAGAGAAAGGGGTCGAAGACATGATTAAGCTTTCTCCATACCAGAAAGCAGTGAAGGAGGCAAGCAAATATGTGGTAAGTTTTATGATGATGTTGAGTTTAGCATTGCTAACTCACCTAGGTATTGCCATATCTTGTCCCCACACCTGATGTGGGGAGCATGGCCAAGCAGTTCATAGAGACACTACAGACGAAGCAGTTTTTGCTCACAGAATTAGCAAAAACTGAGAGGGCTTTCGAGGACTATGAAATTGCTTTACATTGCTATCTCAGCGATGCAGAGGTAGAACAACTCATGAAGGCGCATTTTGTCATCCAGAAGCCAAAAACTATCAAAAGGAAATACATGACAGCAGCTGCTGAACTGTCCATGCACAATTTTTGTCAATCTCATGAGCCACTAGTAAGTTCCTCCTCAAGCACTAGCTGGATACATAATGATGCTAAATGTTGGCCTCCAGACAAGCCCCAAGTCTCTCCATGATTTTTGAGGAAGCAGAAGGTTCCTCTCTTGCACCAGTTTGATAGCTTTTGACTTGGACAGATTGTAGCATTTTGAAGATAATGAACTCCTGTTACTATTGTTTCATGTGTCCTTAAATTTCTGTTGTATCAGTCTACCAATGCATCCAAGGTGGTCTCCCAGAAATCTCTGTTGGAACTGGACCGAATTGGATATGCATCCAGCACAACTTCATATTGAAATGTCAAACTCCCAAGTGCAGTGGCATTCTGCCAACAAAGGTGTTTTCTTGCAACACAGTGACTAGGTGTGTCGATGCTAGCAATGGGGCTGCCTGTCAACCCATCTAGTATGACTGTAGTTTCTGAAGACACTCATTGAAGTCACATGCTCTAACCTATGTTCATATTGATGGGTGGGCCATCTAAAGTTGAAGAAGATGACAATGTGGAGCAGATCCTTGAGGCCCTCAGTCAGCATATCTAATCACTGCTGGGTCGAAGTCTCAAGTGGGACAAGAAATTGCTGCACATTGAAGAATGTATCCCAAAGAGACAGAAGCATTGCTTTCCAACATTCTTGTTCAGCAACACTTGGACAAGCTTGTAAGCAAGCTAATGTATGACCACATTCTGGGTGTGTGTACTGGACTGCTAGGGAGGCATGTTATTCATTGCATATTGCTATCCAAGGATGTTTGTTCTGAGACAGAGGGTGTCCTCTGCAATACAACTACCCTCTCACCATGGCTTGCAAAGGTGGGTTACTATCTTCAGATACATAACTGTGTATGCCAATCCTAACTGTTGTATGTACCAATGAAATTGTAGAGACACTCAGTTGAATGTAATTTGCTGCCTTTCAAGCTAGACCTGACACCACCTGTCCCACACCTGTGCCCTCAGTTGCCTCCTCTCCCACCTTGGTCAGAGCCTCTTCCATGGCCAAAGTGTCCATGATCGAGATCATCAGTTAAGCATACTGCCAATGTCCTGTGTAAGTTGGTAATTGCAACACTGTCAAGACCAGTTCTCAATGGTCTCTGAGAAGTCCAAGGTCATAGGTAGATGGAGGGTCTAAGTCTGGAGGGTCGGAGTTGGCATACAACTTAGCACACTATGACCTGCAGAGTTTCCTGAGGTTGGAGTAGTCAGAGAGTAATGAGATCAATGAGTATCTTATTTGATATTCAAACTGAGGTGCTACAATGTATGTACAAGGGGTTTTATACTAGAGGGAACATTCTGAGGCAATGTCTGGGTAACAAAACTCTGGAGGGCAGTGTGGAACATTGACAATGTTCCTACAGGCTGTACCAGAGTATCAGGCAATCCGAAAGTCCAAAGGTTAGACTGAAAACACCAAAACAGTTAGACATATAGTGGCAGGAAGGAACCATTCTAAATATGGAACAGAACAGAGTAACAGATCAAACTATAAACAAAACACAGAATGGAGTTTCATGGCAGACTCCTGAGAGCCTGGACTGAGCCAGAAGTCCTCGGACTCAGGCCCAGACTATACACACATGTGTCACAGATGTGACAGTATCCCCCTCTTAGGGCCAAGCCCTCAAGGCATTGGAGTATCAATGCATGTGTGTTGGTTTTCAAAGTCTGCATTGTCAGAGTCTGAAAAATTTTCATAGTGCAAAGACTCAATGGAGTTCTTATGAGTCTCAACTTCCATTTTCCAATCATCATGTCTTCATCATTGACAATCATCCCTGTCATCAAACCAGCCATTGTGGACTGGTCTATCCTGACCACAGAGGAGCTAGAGGATAAACCCAGGGACAGTGTAGCCACCAAGATAGCAAAGTTTGATGAGCATCAGCAGCACCAGCATGCTGCTCTGCAAGAGGCACTATAGGCTGAAGAAGAGGAACAGAAGGCCCAGGCTGTGGCAGCTGAATGGGCCCAGAAGGTGAGAGAGGCCACAGAGAAGAAGGTGGCTGAGCAGAAAAAAGCCCAAGAGTTAGAGGCTGAGCAGAAAAGGCTGGAGAGTGAGACATGGAAGGTGCAGGGAGAAGTGTCATCAGGTGAGTGGTGATACCATCACTCACAATTCTGTATTAACAAGTCTGGAAATATCTGTAACAGACTGCAGCTGGGAGCAGCATGGTGGGTGACAAGCCAAAGGCTTGTTCTGCCTGTGTTAAGGCTGGCAAAGAGTGCATTCCCAGGACAGGTCAAAGCAAGTCTTGCCTTCAGTGTCAGAAAAGTAAGGCCAAATGTGACTTGACCATCCAAGCAGCAGAATCTGAGAAGCATATGGCAGCAGTGACATCCCCTCGAGGTGGAGAGCAGAGAAAATGTCAGAAGAGGGTCACACAGTCCAGTGACACTGGGGATGGTGATGACGAGGCTATGGACGAGACACTGGACATGGAGATCATCCAGAAGCCACAGACCCTATGCCTGGTGCCCCCCCAACAAGACTCCATAGCAGAGGTTTTGGACAGATGCCTTGGGGAGATCATGCAGGCAATTGACAGGAACATATCAGCTGTCAAGTCCATGTCTAAGGACATGAAGGACTTGACTGGGGTCCTTGATGAGTTGTTTGAAGTTCTGAAAGCTGCCACTACCACTCTGATCAACCAGGCCATGAACGAGGACGATGCCTAGGACCAGTGGACTTTCTCTTTTTTTTTTGTTGTACTGCATATCATACTGGCATTGTGATTTCCCCCCCCCCCCCCCCCTTCTGAATATAAATTTCCTTTCTTCAAGGTCCTGAGTGATAGAGTTTGTACTCAGAGATTCTGAAAACTTAGAGGTGACATATGACAGAGTTCAATGGACTGGGTTTGTCTGGATATGCTTTGTGAAAGTCTGATACTAAATCAGGGGCATTTCCTAATTCAGTGGCTATGAGCCAGGAGGTTTCCTCATCTGTGCCCTCATAGCTGGCCCACTTGACTAAGTACTGCAATGGACATCGTCTTCAGCGATCCAGTTTGGAGTCTAGGATCTTCTCTATTTTGAATTCTGGTTCTCTGTCAACTTCAACAGGTGGAGGTGGAGGTTGGGTATGATTGGGGATAACATTTGGAGTTGCAGGCTCTAGTTGGGAAACATGGAATACAGGGTGTATGGACTTCATAGAGTCAGGTAGACAAGTAGTGAAGGATAGTGATCCAACATGGGCGATGATAGGGTACAGACCGAGGTTCCTTTCCAAGAGTTTCTTCAATGGTCTAGTGGACCTGAAGTACTTGGCTTTAACATACACTAAATCTCTGATCTGGAAGTCTGGAGGTGGTGCTCATTTGGCATCAGCCAGACCTTGGTATCTCTTTTGGGCTTCAGCCATTTCCTCTCAGAGATATGCATGCAGAGACTCTAAGTCCACTGCATAGTTTCTAGCTTGAGAAGATGTTAGATCTCATTCCAGATGAACAGTGACATTTGGGTGATATCCCTTATTGGTGAAGAATGGCAAAACTCCAGTAGTGGCACTCGGAGCATTGTTGTAAGCAAACTCCATGAGTGGTAGTGACTTGGACCAATTGTCCTGTTGGTAGTTGCAGTAGACTCAGAGGTATGTACTGCTCAAATGTCTGGTTCATGTGTTTGGTTTGGCTGTCACCTTCAGGGTGGTATCTGGAAGTGAAGTGGAGTTTCATGCTGAGAGCTTTGCCCAGTGATCAGAAGAAATGGGAGACAAACTCCATACCTTGGTTGGAGGTTACATGAGAAGGGACTCTGTATTTAGAAAACACATGGAGTAGGAAGAGTTGGGCGAGTTGTGGAGACATGATGGTGTCATTGGTAGGGATGAAGATTGCTTGTTTCAAGAGGCAATCTACTACAACCAATATGGCAGTGTGCGACCCAGAGTTTGGGAGCTGTTCAATAAAGTCCATGGAAATGGAGTTCCAGGGTCTCTCCAGGATCAGTAATTGCTTCAACATGCCATACAGTTTGTGTCTCAGGGTTTTGGCATGTGCACAGGCAGTGCAAGATTTGACATAGTCTTTGATGAAAGTTTGGACACTTGGCCATGTATATTCACGATGGACGAGCTCGAGTGTACGATTTTGGCTGAAGTGGCCTGCAAGGGGATGGTCGTGTTTATAACAGAGTACACAGAGTCGAAGGTCATCAACATCTGGTACATAGATACAACTATCTAGACGTAGTAGTCCAGTATTGTCTAGTTTCCAATGAGGGTTTGATAAGTTGGAGAGATGAATTTGGCTGAGGGGGTCTGATGGTAAGGTGGACTTTATATCAGCATGGAGTTGTTCGATGTCCATGATCATGCTAGCATGGAGTACTGGGCTTTCCAAGTAGGTAGCCCTTAGGGAATTTGACAGTTGTTCATTGGTGAAAATGGGACGGAGATTCTGCAGGTTAGCTCGAGTGTAGTCCCTATCCCCCTCTTTGGGGTAGACATCCCATCATCTAGTCAAGGCATTGGGCTTTGCTCCGAGCTTACCAGGGCAGAAGCAGATAATCATATTGAATTGCAAAAGGTACTTGGACCAGCATGCCTGATGCCTGGTGAGAACCTTAGAAGTTGAGAAATACTCCAGGTTTCTGTGGTCAGTAATGACGTTGATAGGTTGTGCTGGGCCCTCGAGGTAATGGCACCAAGTCTGGAAGGCTTCATATATTGCTAGTAGCTCCTTGTCATGTGTATTGTAATTCAACTCTGGAGCAGTCAAGGTCTGAGAATAAAAGGCCATGGGACATATTTCATTGTCTGGGCATGAGACGGACAAAATGCCAGCGATGGCATAGTCCGAGGCATCAGTCTCAACCATTATTGGAAGTCCAGGTTGGAAGTGGGTGAGAATTGGAGCAGACAAGAAGGCTTCCTTGAGATGATTAAAGGACTGGTGACACTCCTCAGAGAAACTCCAGGGTGTGTTCTTTCTGGTAAGACATGTCAAAGGCACCACAATATCAGAGTAATTTGTATAAATGAATTGATGGTAGAAATTGGCAAAGCCAAGGAAGGATTGAATATCTTTCACTTTACGGGGTTTGGGCCAGTCATGCATGGCCTTAACCTTGTCCTTGGACATTGTCAATCCATCAGGTGATAGGAAAAATCTGAGATATTCTACAGACTCAGAGTGGAACTTGCACTTCTCCAGCTTGGCATAGAGACTGTGTTGCCAGAGTCAGTGAAGTACCTCACGAACATGTTTTTTGTGGTTCTCAATATTATCGGAGTAAATGAGGATGTCATCCAGGTAGACAATGACACAAACATCCAATAGGTCTGCAAAGATGGAGTTGACAAAGCATTGAAACATGGCTGGGGCATTGGTAAGTCCAAACAGCATCACAAGCCATTCATAAGATCCATAACAAGTCCAGAAGGCCATTTTCCACTCATCTCCATCAGCAATGCATACCAGATGATAGGCATGTCAGAGATCTATCTTAGTGTAGACTTTAGCTCGACTAGGTGAATCGAGTAAGTCCAAGATGAGAGGGAGAGGGTAGCGATCCTTCTTTGTGATTTTGTTGAGACCCCTGAAGTCAACACACAGGTGAAGAGATCTGTCCTTCTTTTTGATGAAAAGGACCAGGGTGGCATAGGGAGAGAATGTTGGGTGGATAAAGCTGGTAGTGAGGTTTTCATTGATGAAAGTCCAGAGAGCTGAAAGCTCAACCGGTGTAGGGAATGGGTTTTCCCTACCAAGAGATTTTGTTTTTATACTGTGTTTCTCATATTTTGACTTGATTTTCCAGTTATTATATGTTTATTACCTTAGTGCAAGGTTTTCTTGCTTAGTCAGCATTTTTTTCATTACCTAGCCTGTACTTAATTTTCTAACAATCAAGTGACAAGTTGTGAGTTCTGAGTTCAAGTGTGAGTTCAAGTTCAAGAAGGTCAAGAGTGGCCTTTCTCAGTGTTTAGACAGCCCCAGACAGCCTCAGACATCATCAGACTGTGTCTCTCACCAGACTATAGAAGCCCCTCTGGACTAACTCCCCCCTTCAGTCTCTCTGCTCTCTCCCAGCCTCACTGTTCTTCTTTTCCTACACCAGGGAGAGGGAGTAGAGGGTTCCCAGCAGTGGAGTAGTTCCTTCCTCCAACTCGATTTTGAGATTGAACTCAGTGGGGCACAAGCATGGAAGCTTTTGCTTTACTAAACATGTCAGTGAAGTTGTGATAGACTGAGGGTACCAATGATAAGTCTGGTGTGTCCTGCACAGTGGCAGCCTGGAGTTTGGGGTTATCTTGGGGTTGAATCTGGAGGGAGAACTGGAGTGAGCCATCTATCTTACAAGCATGCAGGAAAGCTGCCACATTGATCAGAGAGATGTTAGGTGCTCAGAGGCCAGGTGGAGAAGAGTTGTCAACCATGGAGGGTGAAGTGGAGATTGGAGAATCATGGAGGGTATCTCTGGAGTCTCTCAGAGGTAACTCTGAGACAGAGGGTGACATCGGCACTGGCAAACAAGATGTAAGGTTCTGGAATTTAATACTGCCCAATACCCAATCAATCAATGGATTGTAACGGTGTAGGGAATTAGATCATAGGACCAGGGAAAACAGAGAATAGAAGTGTTGCAAGTCTCATTTTGTCCTCAAAGAGGGTTCTCGAAACCCAGACAGCTCAGGTACTAAATTGGTACTGAGAATTGAAGACTGGACTTAGAATTCGACACTGGGAAAAGCCATTAAAAGCATATATGCAGCAGGAGACCACAGACTCTCAAGCTTTGCCCCAGACTTGGGCTACTTGCTCTACAATGAATGTGCAATAGTGTAGGTTAAAATTCCCATGTGACTCTCGCACCCCAAACTCTTGCACGCTTAGTCATCACATTTCCCACCTCACTCCTAAGTCCCCCTTGCCTTGCTCCTCTCGACCCTCGAAACCTCTCCTCTAACCCTTGAAACCTCTCCTCTAACCCTCGAAACCACTCCTTCGACCCTCGAAGCCTCTCCAACGACCCTCAACACCTTTCCGACCTCTCTCAACACCTTTCCAACCTCTCCCCTCGACCCTTCCTTCTACTCCCTCGACCCTCAATCCTCTCCAACCACCTTCCTCTCTCGATTCTCCTAGTAGGGGCCTCGCTGCACCTACAACAGGTGAGCCAGTTATGTCTGAGAACGATCTTACACTCAGAATCCAATGGAGTTACATAGAAGGTCATATCGGTGACATCTCTGGAAGGGAAACAGATGGAAAGATTGGTGGCTTTATCAATAGTTGTCATTGTCACACTGTCAAACAAATGGAGGACGAGTGGAGGGACAGAATATGTGGAAAGGTGGTGCATATTGGCAAAAATGGAGTCTACAAAGCAGTGGGTTGCACCCAAGTCTATTAAAGCTGAAGTTTCCAGAATATCATAAGAGTTGAGAGTCACAGAAGGCTTCAATGAAATTGGATTTGAAAGAGTGGACGTGTTGAGGCATGCCTCCACAGGTGCACAGTCAGTATCAACACAACTCCCAGGCTGTGCAGAGTTCTGGGAGCTGCTCTCTATTTTTTTGCCTCAGCGGAGGCAGTCAGTTTCAGTTCCAACTTGGTTGCCATGGCTGCATGGGCTTTGGCTGTGCAGGAGGTGGATCTGGGGCACTCCTTGGCTTTATGTCTGGCATTTCTGCAGAACATGCAAAGGTTCTGCTTGAAGCATCTCTTCCATTCTGCTGGAGTTAGCTTTCCATCTTTTCCAAGCTTGTTGGTGAGAGCAGAGGTTTGTCCGGAGTTCAACTGATTGTTGGCAGGTTTTGGAGTGGAGCTGGACATGGCTGGGGTACTGGTCATGGAGGACTGGGTTCCATTACTGGATTTCTGCTTATCCCCTTTGTTACTGGGGTTAGACTTATTGTTGGTATTAGTTCTGGAGTTTCCTCCAGAGGACTTGGTCTGATGAGCGACCTCGTCCTTATGTTCCCAGTATCGTGCATCGATTTCCTGTGACAATGCATGCAAGCCATTTAGGGTGTTAGGTTTGCTGACCCTACTAATCTCGTCCTTGATATGGTCTGGAAGTCCAGCATAGAATAGGTGACAGAGGGCACCATCTCCATAGCCCCAGACTTGAGAGGCCAAACAGTTGAAGTCAACCACATAGCGGTTGATGCAATGGTTCTCCTTCATGTGAAGATGATTGAGTTGGTGTTTGGCATCAGTGATGGGGTTGTGGGGTCTGAAGGTAGTCTGGAGTTCTGCCATGAAGTCTAGCCAGCTGTCCATCCACAGAGGATGGTTTGCTGGATCTCTGGTGTTAAGAAGGTCCAGTTCAAACCATTCAAGGGCCATGCCCTTCAGGTACAACTGAGCGAATGTAACCTTATTTCTATCCTGATGGAACGCCTTAGGGCAATCCTGGAAACACAGCTCGCATTGGACTAAGAAGGTCCAGAGCTTCCAGGGATCGGTCCCATCAAAGGTGTCTGGCTCACAGACTTTAGCCCTAGAGGAAGAAGGTTCCCCTGAGTTATGGGCAGAGTGTGAGAGACAGTCGATGGCAGTGGCTAAGTTGTGTAAAACCACCAGTTGTGGCTCTAGTTCATCTGGGTGTCTATGAAAGGGTTGTCGTCTTTGTCTTCATCATCTCCATAGTTGTCCAGATTATCATCTCTGGGATTGCCACCTCCTGGACCATCACTGCCAGGTCCATAACCACTGGGGAAGTCCAGGGTGCAATGGGGTGCCAAAGCAGATCATCTGCTGGATGAACCAGCTCTTTGGGTGGGTGTCAGGGTTGGCTCCCCTCTAGCAGAGAAGCTACGGAACTGGTCAATGGGAGGCAGAGCATGCCTATTACTGGCTAAAGCGATCTGAGCATTTGATCAGTGAATATCAGTGAATATTGGTGATAGCTGCTCACTCTGTGGCTTCAGCCACCATCAAGCAAGCATGAAGTCGAGTAGTCATAGTCATTGGGGTGTGGGTGGGTGAACTTGTGCAAGCCTCAGTTCGAATATACTGTCAAGACCAGTTCTCAATGGTCTCTGAGAAGTCCAAGGTCATAGGTAGATGGAGGGTCTAAGTCTGGAGGGTCAGAGTTAGCATACAACTTAGTACACTATGACCTGCAGAGTTTCCTGAGGTTGGAGTAGTCAGAGAGTAATGAGATCAATGAGTATCTTATTTGATATTCGAACTGAGGTGCTACAACGTACAAGGGGTTTTATACTAGAGGGAATGTTCTGAGGCAATGTCCAGGTAACAAAACTCCAGAGGGCAGTGTGGAATGTTGACAACATTCCCACAGGCTGTACCAGAGTATCAGGCAATCCGAAAGTCTGAAGGTTAGACTGAAAACACCAAAACAGTTAGACATATAGTGGCAGGAAGGAACCATTCTAAATACAGAACAGAACAGAGTAACAGATCAAACTATAAACAAAACATGGAATGGAGTTTCATGGCGGACTCCCGAGAGCCTGGACTGAGCCAGAAGTCCTCAGACTCAGGCCTGGACTATACACACGTGTCACGGATGTGACAAACACCTACTCAGTTCAAATATATGATTGATGAGGATTGTTACCTCAGTCACCCCTGCTCATTGGGACTAACATGGTTATCTCTATGGTTTGCATATGATTACCAGCACAGTGAGTAGTTTGTTTGTTTTTTTGCTACAATGAGTGAATTCCAATAATGTGTTAGCTGCTCTTCTGTCATGACTTGTGACTATGACCGGATCCACATGATGCATAGGCAGGTGCAGGATACATACCTGTTCAAACTGCCAATTCCTCACCCCCCCCCCCCCTGGTAGTTGAATGCTGTGTGGCCATGGCAGAAAATACCTTCTCACAAACCTGTGTCTGCAGTCGAATTTTCAGTGGCCTAGGTACCTTCACACATCATGAAAAAGGATGCTGCCAAAACAAAAAGCGACTTGCCAGTGCCCTCGAAAAGGCAAAATGAGTCTATCAGAGCAAAAGAGCTAAAATTTCAGGTTATTGTACAGTCTCTGAAGTGGATGATACTGGCATAGGGCTTGCAGGCCTGTCTGATGTGGATTGGGCCCATGAAATCCCCAAGGTGCAGCCTGCTGAGTCCACTTTGCAGCAGGTACAGTGACTCCAAAAACCCTTTCCATGTTTGCCCTATTTTCTGTGCATGTAGTGTACTGCCAGACACATGGAGAATCACACTAAGCTGTGGTGGAGTCATAAATAGTACATAGTCCTGGCTGCAATTTGGCTCCTAGGTCATGTGATTTCATTCACACAGTCTGGAGATATGGCCATTTTAAAACAGCATGTCCATGGAAAGGGTTTTTTCACTTTTGAATTGGTAACTAAGATCTTATTCAAAACATCCAATATTTGCTATTGTTTGGTGATACAAACAAAGATACATGTGTAAACAATATGTCTGAGTTTAAAAAAATTCAAATACCTCTTTGTTCCCAACCACCGTTATGGTCAGACCCCTTTCTCTTACTCAGCAAAGCACCATTCTCTCTTTGCTTGACTCTGGCCATTCTGGTGAAGCTATTGCAAAGCAAATTGGTTGTCAGCCCCTATACTGTATCCAAACTTTGTTCTAAGAGGTGTTCTAGCCTTCCTAAGGCCCTTGGAGGCCATCCTTCTAAGCTTTCCCCTGCCAATATTTGCCATGCTCAACTTCTTATTACCTCTGGCAAGGCTGAAAATGCAGTTCAAGTCACCAAAGCCCTTGGAAACATCATCAACCAGCCTCTCTCTGCTAATACTGTTCATCATCACTTGAAAAAATCTGGTATGAAGTCTGTAGTCAAGACCAAACATCCTATTCTCTCAGCCAGATATTGCAAGGCTCACTTGGGTTTTGCTTATACCCACAAGGACTGAACTATAAAGGACTGGAAGAGGGTTGTATGGTTGATGAGACCAAAGTTAATTGCCTAGGGTCAGGTGGATGCAAGTGGGCTTGGAAAAAGGCTGGGGAGGGACTTCATGATAGGCTTGTACAAGCAACTCTCGAGTTTGGAGGGGGTTCCTTGATGATGTAGGGGTGTATGACATGGGATGGTGCTGGCTATGCTACAAAGATTGATGGTAGGATGGATGGGGACCTTTACCTTCATATTTTGAAGGATGAGCTTCAACAAACATTGGAGCATTATTGTCTCAATCCATCTGATACAATCTTTCAGCAAGACAATGATCCCAAGCATACTTGCAAAAAGGTTAGAGAATGGCTAGAAGAGCAGGAGTTTGGGACCATAGTATGGCCTGCACAGTCTCCTGACCTCAATCCCATTGAACATCTCTGGGGTTGCCTGAAAAGAAGGCTTGCAGGGTATGAAACTCCCATAATGGGATTCATGAGTTATGGGAAAGAGTTCAGGTGGTGTGGGAGGGCATTTCAGTGGGGGAGTATCAGAAACCAATTGAAAGCATGCCTAGAAGGGTTGAGGCAGTGCTTAGAGCAAAAGGTGGATATACCAAGTACTGATAATATCCAAATACCCTTTTAAATTCAAAAGTGAAAAAACCCTTTCCATGGACATGCTGTTTTAAAATGGCCATATCTCCAGACTGTGTGAATGAAATCACATGACCTAGGAGCCAAATTGCAGCCAGGACTATGTACTATTTATGACTCCACCAAAGCTTAGTGTGATTCTCCATGTGCCTGGCAGTACACTGCATGCACTGAAAATAGGGCAAACATGGAAAGGGTTTTTGGAGTCACTGTACATGTTCGGGACTTCAGTTCTTTGGTCAAGTGAACAAAAAAGCCACTTTCAGATTGATCCAGATTTACAGCATGAGTTGTTGCAGGGTGATGAGCTACTGCTAGCTCAGAGAAGGGCTCAGTGCACCAATTGCCAGCTGCCTTTATGCTTTTGGGACATGCTTCCAGAACCACCATTACTACTTCCCCCAACTATTGACCTACCCAACTCCTCAGTATTGTCAGTGCTGCAAGGCAACTTGGCTTCATCTTGTGACACACTACCAGCTCATGTGGAGAAACATACATCTTCTCTCCACTCCTCATCACAAAAGATATTCAAGTCACAGATTTATTCCATATATATGACACTAATATCCTCCCTTGTTATGATCCAGAAGATCCCTATTCAGTCAATAATGCATGTCTGCAGCATGTGGCAAGCTCCAATCCAGAGGCCTCAGACAAATCACATGTGAATCTGTACTTCCCTTACCCAAATGAGAGTGTGATGCATCTTGGCAACTGGTATTGGAACCAAGGTGTTCACAAGTCCTGGGAGTCTTTCAAGCAGCTGATTGATATTGTCAGGCACTCTTCCTTTTCACCAGCTGCTGTGGCTCACACCTCCTGGGATGCCATCAATGATCAGCTTGGCTACAACCAATTTGATGGTGATCAACCAGAGTGGCTTGAGGAGGATCATGAATGGCAGTGTTTGTCAGTCACAATATCAGTTCCATTTCACAGTCATGTGAAGGATCCTGGTGCAAAGAGCTATACTGTTGGCAGATTTTACCATCGCTCACTTACTTCAATCATCCAAGAGAAGGTCACTGATCCAGCACATGCATCACACTTCCACTTTGTACCATATGAACTGCAGTGGCAGCTAGCTCACAGGAATTGTGACATGAAGGTCTATGGAGAATTGTTTACCTCCACTGCATTCCTTGAAGCACACCAAGAGCTGCATGACTCTCCCCCAGAACCTGGGTGTGACCTTCCTTGCATCGTTGCAGCACTCATGTTCTGGTTGGATTTGACCCAGTTGACACAGTCTGGCTCTGCCAAGTTGTGGCCACTCTATGTGTTTTTTGGGAATGAGTCCAAGTATTGGAGGTGCCAGCCATCAAATCATTTATGCTCTCATGCAGCCTACTTTCAGGTGGCAAGTACACTTGGCTGTTTCCTAGTCTAAAGATAACCTGTTTTCCCCCCCAGCTCCCTGACAAATTCAAGGACTTCTTGACAGAACACTTTGGGGGGAAATACCCTGGTGATATTCTTTTTACTCACTGCAACAGGGAATTTTTTCATGAACAGTGGAAAATACTGCTTGATGACGACTTTGTCAAAGCCTACAAGCATGGGATTGTTGTAATATGTTGTGACAACATCAAGCAGCAGTTCTACCCACAAATAGTCATGTATTCTGCTGATTATCCCAAGAAGTATGGTTTGTGTCTCACCCACACCCCAAAACAAACTGACCAGTTTCCATCAATGTTAGGGTTCTGATAGCATTCATTTGGAACCTTGGTGTATGCCCATGTCTTTGGTGCACAATTCCCATGACAGACATGCCTAATATGGGCATGCAGCAGGATATGTTACAGCTGCAGTGACTCACCCATGTTGACAATTCCACCAGGCAGAAAAGGGTCACTGAAGCAAGAAAGCTTATCTATGAGGCCAACTATGCTGTCAACACTCCACAAGTTGAAGCCCTTCTTCAAGACGAGTCTCTCATTCCCACCTCAGTAAGTGCATCGAAAGTCTCATTTCATACAGTGCAGCATACTCACTCCCAAGTCCAAAGAATGCTTTTTCAGACCAGCTCCATATTTTTGGCTTCAATCTATTCCTCATGCTCATAGTCAACTTACTGCATGAATTTGAACTTGGAGTATGGAAAGCCATTTTCATGCACCTCTTACACATTCTGGATAGTCTGAAAGAAAGTCAGCTGCATGAGCTTGATCAGAGGTAATGTATTTGCTAGAAATGCCTTCCAGGTGCAACAGTTGACATCCTTTATGACTTGAAGATATCAGCAGGTACCAACATTTGGACAGGATACTATTTGGCACTTTTCAAAAAATTGCTCAGAAATGAAAAGGATGACAGCTCATGATTTCGAAGACCTTCTTCAGGTACATGGTGTTTAATTCCTTGTGCCAGGTCACAGTTTATCCAACTGGGTTGCAGTGTGCACTTCCTGTATTTGAAGGCTTACTGCCTGAGCCCCACAACTCAACTGACCTTGAACTTCTCTACACTCTCTGCTATTGGCTTGGATTTGCAAAACTCTGGATGCACACTGATGAAACACTTAAGGTGATGGATGATCTCACACAATCAGTTGGAAATGCCATTTGCATGTTCCAGGCTAAGACATGCCAAGCCTTGTCCATGAAGGAGCTCAAACATGAAGCTCAATCCCACCAGCATCATGAGACCTTGTCTTGTTCATCTGTTGCACCAGGCATGGTGCCTTCCAAATCTGCAGTGGCAACTCAGCAATTCAAAACTCTTAATATTTGTACTTACAAGCTTCATGTGCTTGGTGACTACATGAATACCATCAGGATGTTTGGAACATCAGATTCTTACTTGATGCAGTCTGTAAGTCTTATAGCTTCCATTTGTACTGTGAAAATTTTAACTTGATATTAGGGTGAGTGAGAGCACTGAGTCAGGAAGGGAAAGTTTGCCTGCACAAGTTGAAAAGACTTTGTTCAGCAACTGGCTCATAGCTGTCTTCCTTGGTGAGATGGATGCATTGTTCAGTGTCTGGTCCTCTGCACATAACTATGGTGGTGTTGTTAATGAATCTATGCAGAAGGTAGACAGGTTAAGGAGCCCTGATTTTTCTGGTTCTGATCTTAAGCATATATTGGCTTCAGTGTCCCCAAATATCTTGCTGATATTATGCAGACTTATGCATTTTTGCTACCCTAGTGGTGGTTGGGGGTGGCATTCTCCCCTGGGATATGCCATTGGGTGCCAGCAGGGCCAGGCATGTAATCAGTAACATCCATCTCAGAACAAAGGCCAGCACTAGAGTTGTACCAGGTGCAGGATGTAAATCTTCGAATTCATTTTGTGGTAACAACTCCAATGTATTTTCATATAGGGGTGCCTGTGAAAGTACACACTTCCCACAGACTCAAGCCTTTCTGGGTAACTACATTATTTCCTCAGTGCTCTGATTGACTTCTCACATGTATATTGTACTAGTAGTTATTCTGGTGAACAACCTCCCCAAGATTGGGACCCCTCATAAAACACATGTACTCTGCTGGTGGAGACAGGTAAGTGGGATCTCTTACTATGAACATTTCTTCCCCTGATTGACAGCAGATACCAAACAGAAACAGTTGTTTATCTCATGGTTGGGCTCAGCACCATTGATGATATCCATTTCTTCTGCTTCTCTTCTGTCACAACCTATGCTACTCATTGTTGACCTTCATGTCCATCCACAACCTTTCCCATTCTTCACACCTCTGGCACTTCCCCTTGCCTATTGTCCACTTCCCCAGGTCCTTTGGTGGTTTGAATGCCATCTCCATGGTTTTTTGAATGTTACTCATCATTGTTTTCAAGTCATTGAGAGCATCATGTACCTGAGTGCACAGTAGCTCATATTGCAGCTGTGGAACTGTATTCCATGTTGTATCTGTTTGAACTCCTATGTCAGCTGTTGTTTGTGGAACATGCTGGTACCATGTGGACGGCAATGAGGTACCCATGGCATCTTCAAGTCTTTCACAACTCAGAGTTTGTGGCTGCTTCATGGAGATGCATGAGCTTTTGGTTTTAAGTAAGTCACAAATATGGACACTATGCACTCACTGTTCTCTAGGACAATGGTGGTATTGCCATGGGTTTCTTCTGAGGAGTTGATGTAGATATTGATGCTCTTATTTGATAGGGCTGTGGCTGGGTATTAAGAAAATGGTTCAGTGACAAAAGTGAGTTTCAATACCTTCATCCATCTTGCAATTTGGGCAGTCTGAGTCACAAGATGGTTTTGTGCTGGCATTGTGTGACTCGCTATTTCTGATCCTTGTCACATGCTGTGACCATTATCAGGGATTCCAATCTGACTTGTTCATTCAGGCATGGCACTAAACTGTGATGTGCAACAATCTTCCCATTCCTGTCACATTCTGGTCAGGGTATAAAAGGGCAGTCTGATCTCTTCTTCACTTCACCCTACTCATCTTCCCCCTTACCCTCTTCTTTCCTGTTGCAGCTCTCGCATTTTATCTTGCCTCATCACAGTGGACATTCTGATTCTGAACAAGATTCTGCATCCAGTGGAACAAAATGTTCACGATTGAATGTGCTGCAGATGGGACCTAGGAAATGCCTGTGCATGGTCATTAGTTTTTCAGTCTTATCATACTGACTGCCATGCAGAAGTGTGCAAGACCCATTAGTGCACCATGGCCACCACTTTGGCCATGTTGTACATGCCTTTTGCAATGTCCAAATGCTGCTGACCAATGGCATAACTCTCATAGGTGATGTAGAGGAGAGAGGACTAGAGACTCTTACCTGAGAGTGAGTACTTTCCTTAGCAGTCATTTTGGGGCATGGACATTAATGACACTCAGGGAAAGGAGGGAGTATTCTGCATATCAGGAACTATTGAAGATTGTACCGAATCTTGAAGAATGTGTCATGACCTCTTCTGAGGAAGCTGTGATAACCATAGCAGAGTTAGTAAGTACATGTGTACTTGCATGTTGTACTCATGTTCATCTGACTGCTCCAACAGATCCAAAAAGGTGCCAGTGGTGCTAGGGCTGACAACACAAAGAGCATGAAGGCTGCCATAATAGATTGGATTACCCTGAAAGGCCAAACACTTATTCCCCATATTCCTAGGAATGTCAAGACAGGGCAAGGATTCCATCACAAATGCACTGCCACATTACTTTGTCCCACAGGGTATGAATGGGAAAATGCAGAGTACATTTTGTTACCTATGCTATTCTCATGTAAGGTACAATACATTACAGGACCAAGGTGAAGCTGCATAGTGGTCAACTGCAGGTTGCTGGTGACCAGTGGCCCCTCTTTTTGTATGCAGACTATTCTGATGACACAGATGACCCATGGAATGGCCTGCTGCATAGTGGCCTTCTAGTTTCGGTGAGTTTCTTATTATATTTATACTGGGTTTGGCAACTCACATGACTCTATGCAGGCTTACAGACATGTATTTACCTTGCCAAGTTCTGTTGATCAAGAGCCAAAAGCAATGTGGTCTGGTAATGCTCGCATTCAGTGTCAGTTGCTTATGTTGCCACTCAGGTGAGTAGCTATGTGTCCAAAGTGCACAAACAGCAAGTTGACTGTTTATGCAGACTTGTTTTGCACTGACATCTACCCAAGTATTCTCTCAGACTGACCTTGTTATGGACTCAGAGCAATTTTGTAACAGCATCCTTGAACTTCTGGAAGATCCTGATGAAACAGATGAGGTAGACCAACTGATGGGATGGTGGAATCGGTATGTGGTCATGAACACACCTTGCATGATGCTAATGAGCCAACAGACAGATCTTCCCTCTATATACTGAAAGCGAGCAACTACCTTCAAAAAACAGTATATTGGCAAGAATTCGCCAGAAATGAGCAGAGCACAAGGCTAGTGCAGCTGCCATTGAGGATGAGTAACTGTTGCATGTGAGTCTGTCAAGCTAGACATAATCTCTTGTCTTTTTTAAATACATATGATCAATGCTAGCTTTTTCCCACCAATTATCCTGTTGGTGTGATAATTGAATTGGGATGATTTTTGGCATGTCAATGAAATAGCTGAAGACTTCACCAGTGTGAGTGTGAGTTGTAAGTACATATAACATTGGCACTGATTGTCAGTGAGACCAGTGTGAGTGGTGAATGTAAGTACATATAACATTGGAATTTATTGTCAGTGAGACCAGTGTGAGCATGATTGTAAGTACATATAACATTGGCACTGATTGTCAGTGAGACCAGTGTGAGTGGTGAATGTAAGTACATATAACATTGGAATTTATTGTCAGTGAGACCAGTGTGAGTGTAAGTTTTAAGTACATACAACATTGGCACTGATTGTCAGTGAGACCAGTGTGAGTGGGAGTTGTAAGTACATATAACATTGGCATTTATTGTCAATGAGATCAGTGTGGGCAGACTTATCAAGAAGTAAAATAGTGATCAGTATTATCAGATACTATCCTTCCTGGGGTGAAACATCATTGATCTCATAATAATATGACTTATCAGTAGTGGGAAGAAAGCTGTTGAATTGCAAGCAATACCAACACTCCCAGACAATAAATATGATGACCATTTGGACAATCATAATGATCTTGATGGTAAGGGTTGGTGAACATGATAAAGTATTATATGACTATGTCAAATTGTGAAAGTTTCCCTGATGCTCCCATAGCCTGGAGGGAGGTAGTAGAATAGTGTCTGGTGGCAATCTGGGACAGTCTAGAAAGGAGCAAGGTCACTCTCAACCTTCTCAAACTCAAAACTCATCTGGTACCTTGTCTATGATGATTAGGATTCAGAAAACTAAGAACATGCTAGGTAATAAAAAAAGTTGACTAATCAATAAAACCTCACACTAAAGTAACAAAAATATAATAACCAGAAAAGGAAGTCAACAATATGAGAAACAAAGAATAAAGGTAAATTCCCAATGGTATGGAAAATCTATTCCCTACATCTCCCCATCACTTAGATATCAATTGTCCTCAGTTGAGGTTCACTGTCAAACAGTAGGGGGAGGAGAGAAGGGGAGAGTGCTGCAAGACAACTGCTCAGGTGATCAACATGAAACAGCAGGAAACAATGGGGGACATGAGGGTGAACACAGTAAAAAAATAACTGCATGAATTAGTCAATCCATTCCTGAGATATTGGCAAAACCATCCAGAGCACTCCCTATGAGCAACAAATTCAAATATCTCTGCAGCCATTGCACCAACTGTGACTTAATGGACACTGTTCGAGAGCCCTTCGAGAGTGGAATAAGGTCCCTGAAAAGCGAGAGGTACTGTGGCAGAATGCGGGAGATATTTCGTATGGTGCCATATGGTGATGAGGCAGGGGGAGGAGAATGGGTTGCCAAATGACAACCGTGGGGCCAGTGGACATGCAAATTTGGGAGGCGATTCTACACAGGTGGGAGAGCTCGGTGTAAAAGGAATCTCACCGATCGGACCGTCCGAACCTGAGTTATCACCAAAATTGTCCCGTACCCCTCCAGAGGCAGGCTCAGCCATATCTCGAGAATGGCTTCATAGAATTTGATGATAGAGCAGTCAACATGGTCGCCTTGATGAGGAGAACACAGGTTCCAATTTGCGAGAGGAACGGCCAAGAAACGAGGGAGATATGCCGCCAGGCACGAATGCCAGTATGCCTGAACACAGAAATGTAGATATCTCTTGAACTGCTGAGCGCGTCACCACAAAGCAGATACCACCAGATAGCTGTGAGCCGGTAGTGCAACTGTGAAAAAAACCGAAAGGCCCGGCACGAAAACGGGCAAGATACGCCGCCCTGACCTGCCCAACCCTGTTTACAGCACAAAAACTCGGATTATTTTGGAACCGTGAATGCGCGCACTATGTCTTGTATATTGTCTGGTAGGCTTCATCTAGTAGAGTCATGTCTTAAAAAAAGCGAGCAATTCGGACCAGAATTGCCTGAGTTACACCCTAAACAGGGTAGGGGGTAGGAGGAAGGGTATGTGCCAACAAATAATGGCTCAGTACAGTGACACAAAATGCAGGGTAATACTCAAGGGTAGTGGGGAGAGGCTGGAGAATGAAGAAACACGAAGAGCCACGCACCCAATCCTGAGTTATTCCAATTTTTGTCCTACAGGGCCTTTCTCCAGAAAACGGGAGATATCTCCAGAAGTGTTGAGGCAGACACAACAAAAAGTATATCGTTCACAAGGTCTCGTCGAGTAGGATCAGGATCTCAAAAAGCAAGAGATCCGGCGCAATGTCACTGGGGTATTACAGCCTCACTCGACTGCAAAAACACAAAGATAACAATGGCGAAAATGTCTGGGGTGGATCGCGGCATGCCTATGGGTGATTACGAATGGATAGCAGGGAGGATTTGGCATCTTGATTGGTCTCAGAGGTCTCAGAGGGGTTGCTGGGGAGCATGTGCACGAAAGTCCAAATATCTCGAGAATGGCTGGGAGGATCAACAAGCAGTATATATTACCGGGTAGCAGTCGCCAGGTACTACAGACAGGGCAAGATTCGAAAGACCCAGTAGAGAAATGAAAAAGATATGGGCCACAGAGTAGCACTAGTCTGTGTGAGCACGAAAAAATGTAATAACTCGAGAACGACGCGTGCCTACATCGAGTTTTCGGTATCGTTCGGTAGGTCTCGTCGAGTAGAGTTGGCTCCCAAAAAATCGAGAGATTCGGCATGAGATTGACGGAGCTACGTGTGAAACACGAACAGGGGGTGGGGGGCAACAGGGTGCTGGTGAACAACGGCCGAGCGCGGCGCTACGGAACTCAGGGAGATGATAGAGTGGAACGTGGAGAACACGAAGAAAAAGGAACTAGGGGAATACGCGCACCCAATCCCAAGATATTCCAAAATTCGTCCTACCAGACCTTTCTCCAGTAAATGGCTTATAACTCTGCAACGAAAGCAGCGATGCTGACACAAAAGGCACAGTTGGAAAGCGCTCGAGAAGTAGAACTAGATTCCCGATTTTCGAGAGGGCCGGCCGCATCGTCGTCGAGCTATCGTGCATACCTACGTCGGTGGTTCACATAGCTACTGTGGGGTTTGAAAGATTTGAAGTACCTACGTCGTTGTTCAAAATCTCCGCCGTAGCTACTGTGGGGTTTGAAAAATTTGAAGTACCTACGTCGGTGGTTCAAAATCTCCGCCGTAGCTACTGTGGGGTTTGAAAAATTTGAAGTACCTACATCGGTGGTTCAAAGACTCCACTGTAGCTACCATGGGGTTTGAAATTTTTGAAGTACCTATGTCGGAGGTTCAAAAACTCCGCAGTAGCTACAGCGGGGCCCAGAAAATTTCAAGTACCTATGTCGGCCGTTCAAAAACTCCGCAGTAGCTACGGCGGGGCCTGAAAAATTTAAAGTACCTATGTCGGAAGGTTCAGAAACTCCACAGTAGCTACGGCGGGGCCTGGAAATGTTGAAGTACCTATGTCGGAGGTACAAAAACTCTGCAGTATCTAGAAAAGTTTGAAGTACCTATGTTAATGTAGCCATTTAACAATTTGCAAGAATGGGCAATTCACTGAATTGCTGATTGGTTGAATGGTAGATTGCAGATTGGTTGAATGGTCCAATTATCAAATCAGCAAATGGATCAATACTACCAATCCAATAATTCATGAGGCAATAACATGATGAATGTCTTTGTAAAGAACATGTGGTGTAACATGGTAAAAGAACATACATACTTTGATATTCAATGTTTTTAAATGGAGCATTGCACAACATATACTATGTGTTTTGTACATAACATATACAATGTTATTAGCATGTAATTGGCAAATTTAATTATAGGAGAACACAAGTAATGTTAAATAATGTGTTATTTTGAATAACATGCTTCAGACATAGTATCTCTGTTTTCAATGTTTTTTTCATGTTATCAGTCATAACATCAATCAATGCTTCCAGTGTACAATAAAGGAATTTTAGCAATTGTTAAAGTTATGTCCACCCAACAACATACCTTTGTTGACTATTATTGCTCTCCCAGCTGTGACCACCAAAGCATAATGGACAACGCTGTCGTAGGTATTGTGATGGCCTCATCTTTGAGCTGAAGACATCACCATCTGGGGGATGATGGGATGATGATGGGACTCCAAGGGGAATGTCTGATGGGGGGCTTATAGATTTTTGTAGCTGTTGCTGGATGTGTTCATCAAGGGATATCTCAAGTATACAATACCAGTGGTATGCATTGCCAAACCTCCTTCTTATACCTTCCTGCAAGTGGCATTAGCAATCATCTTTGGCAGACAATAATGATGAAAGTATGTGTTGGCAACATCCCCATAAACAATATAAGCAGGCATCCTGTCCTATCAATATAGTACTACTGCAATCCAAAGAAATATAAGTCACACAAGCATATAAAGCATGAACTAGGCAGTCATTTATTAAATACACTACCTACACAGAACAGTCATCCATGCTACAGGCACTACCAGTATTACTATGATGCATACCCAACAAGGAAGAAATATTGGGATGATAACATGAAACTTGGGAGACCCATACCTTTGTGTCCACCTTATAACCCATGCCTGCAAGGTATGCTTCAAAGGACTCACACCATGCTGAGGTGTTTGGAGGCATCCGCATGAAGAGCTGTCTGACAAGACTTAGAAGCTGTAGACTAACAGCAAGGGTTGGCCCTAGTGGGGCACAGGGGAAGTAACCCATCCAAAGAAGTTGAACGGCAGCAGGCACGCATGGACAAACCATCAGATCCACGTGTTGCAGACCTGGCACAAACAATGTGCCTAAGCAGACAGGAAAAATGACATCGGACAACATAAATCTCACCATTGAAATGAATACAGGTGACTTTCAGCCTTCGAGACAGCCCACAATTACACATTGGGGGCTCATAGTCTACAGGATTCCGGAAGCGGTTAGAGAGTCGCCGATACGAGAGATATGGCTGAACGAGGGAAGGGATGACATCGCGCGACCACCGTTGCCATTGTCTCATTTTCTTGCGTGAGTTCCTAGACGGTGATGAGAACGGATCTTGGCTAACATGTAGCCCGTCCGTTAGGCAATGGAAAGCGGGGTCGCTAGAGGGCTCAAGTTCACCACACACAGAATCCCTCAAAGGGAGAGGGATGCCCGAAGTAGAGCTGCAGCGCACGCGCGGGTCAGAGGTGACATGGGGATGTTGCATGAAAGCGCGATGGCCAGGCAAAGTGAGCAAGCGCTCAACGGGGAGGTAAAGGCTTGCAGTTCCGGGAGCACGACGTGGAGGTTCAATGGTTTGGTGGTCAATAAGAGACGAAGGATCATCTGAGAAAATTGCATTGGAATCCTGGTTCATCGGGCCCGTAACTGGTACAGAGCGTCTTGTAATCTGTTTCGGTCGACGGAAAGACATCTATGAAATTCGGTCAGAGAGCCTAAACTTCCTAGGCAAGTTAGTGGTAGACGACGGTCCTGCAACACCAAATTGTAGGACAATGATGAAGACCCCAAGTCCTGGTCTGCTGGCAGCAACACCAAGCTGCTACGAGCACGCCTCCAATAGTTAGCCACTAGCGTAGAATGGTGAGCTGACCTTTGCACAGGATGAATCGAGACGACACAAGAAAGAGACGGCAAACAAAGAATATGACTGAGATGTGTGGGGACCACCAAGAGACGACAATCAGAAAGCATGCGATTGAGACGTACTACACGAATTATTTTGTCTGGGGAACATGCATCTGGAGATAGCGACGGAAATTAACGGCCCTGAGATGGGACGGGTATGAAGCGGGGGAGAATAGGCAGACGACCGAAGTTATCAAAGAACAACTGTATATAAAATGCAGCCAACTTCCTTTCTACAGCCCAGACACGCGCCGACGACGCTGATGGCAGGAGGGGCTCCACCAAGTCCAAGGGGAACCCCGGCCACAGAGCGAGTAAACCCCGGAGCCTCTCCACGTACTCGCGTTTGGATTGGAGGTCAGATGATCCAAGCCCTTGATTTTCACTCGGGAAAGGCTCAGCGCACATGGTCAGCTCTGAATCACCAGGGAAAACCTGCATAGAAAAACTGGTAAGTGTACTTCCGATCAGGTGAAATAATGTTGTACCTGGCGAACGCGGTCGAGCCACTCTGACTCCTGATTCAACGACAAGGCCGGCATCAATACACGAGTGAGAGCGACTAACTCGAATCGGAAGTTGTGCTCGTATAGATCCCACAGTACCTTGCTTTTCGTCAACTGATCTATGCTCGCAAGGTCCGCAAGGGAAATTGAAATATCCCGGAATTGGACTTGGCTGGGTATGTCGTGTTGGACCCTGATGAGCGCAGGACCAAAGAGCTTGGCGGCTTCACGTAGTCGATCGCCCGAAAACATACTTGAAATTTGCTCGGGGATCGTGTTGAGGAAATCTCGCCAGGAACGGGGGGTAACGGGGGATGCGTCTGAAGCAGATAGACGGGTGATCCAACCCGCTCGAGAGACCAGCCAGTTCCTCAAATACCTCTGCCTGCGATCGGAAGACTCGCCCCTCACAAACAGGGCTGGGTGAGGGAAAAAGTAAGCTATCTTCGGTGCGTCGGGACGAACCCTCTTTGCATCTTTATTCACATCCTTGAGAGCAGCGTACCACGCAGAAATAGCAGGGGGGATAGCAGGATCATCAAAGTCTTCCCACAGTTCAGCGTTCGGAGTGACTGATGGCTTGGCTCTGGGCCTCGATCCCGTAGGAGGATCTGAGTGCAAGGTTAAACACGCTGAGACAGTATGAATGGAATACCTACATGGTCGTGTGCGTTCTCTGGGCCTGTCCACCCTGACGGCTCCTGTATTTGAATTTACACTACTGGAACTTCCAAGATTAGAGGCTGTGGTGCTCGTGCTTGCGGGCGTGGAGGCCGTAGCGCCACTGCTGCTTTGTGCACTTGGCTCTGGCCAGGGGCGTGCAAATTGCTCCAGCCCAATCACTGCACCTTCTCGAGTGTGCAGGTGGTGCGCGTCACCAGGGTAGCACCAGCCGCCGGTCCATTTCAGTACTTGGCCGACCTCAAAATCCTCGGAGTCAGTGACTATATCATCCGGGCATGTAACCTCGACTTCCTTCAAAACCCGCATATCTTCGGGGACACGATCCGGCTTCCAGATCAGCCAGACAGGTATACGGATTTCGAAAAGGTGCTGGCAAATTCCAGGATCCGTCGTGAAGGCCCCCATCCAACGGTCGAAAGCATCAATGAAGGACCCAGTGGCAGCCGGGAGTACTGTCCCCAGATACTCCAGCATCCCGAAGACGTCTAGACAGAGGCGTTGGCAAAAAGTAACAAGGATCACTGTGTCTCGGAACGTGAATGGGAGTTGCTGAAAAATATTAATCAATGAAATCTGAACCAGAAAAAATGTCGCACCTTCAGACGCAGGAGACATCGTCGGCACGACCGCAACCAGGCATCCACTTTCAGAGGGCCATCGTAGTGGGGGTACTTCCGCATCCAATCCTGCGCACGCTCATCCAGTCGATTATATGCGATCTCCAGCAACTTCCATTTGTCCGCGTGAATCCTGCCGACCTTGAAGGCCGACCCTCTCTCTAGGACGAAATCCTCCGCCGACTGGGTAATATTCCACCATAGCCACTTCCACGTTGGGTCGTCCAGATAGGCCGATTTTCGAGGAATACACGCGCTCCATACATAATGTTCTGCGTGTAACTGAGGCCATTGGAAACAGTCGATATGGCCCATCTGTCCGTCGCGTAGAAGCTCAACTCTTGCCCCCTCGAAGATGAAGGGTTGGGGGACGTAATCGACGTTGGGGGATGTAATCCAATGGTCGTTATACTTGGCGAGGACTCGTGCATCAAATGCACCATATTTCCCTGAAAATAATAATAATTGGTTTTGAGCTTAGCTAGGGAATGCAGAGAATGCACCGTCACTGGGGCGGTTTCGCAGCGATTGCTCGTAAGCTTGCATGAGAGACATGTTGATCCTGGAAACGAAAGAAGGCACATCAGTTAAAATTGAGGAGGGATGTACGCAAGTGGTGCGGAGCATGGAGAGGGAGAATAAACAGGACAGCAGCAAAGTCGAATCACAATAAACAAGTATTCCTAAAGGGTTCTGGCCAGCGCAACTGGTCTGAAGCCGCAAAGGTTGTTGTCGACAGGCCCCAAGCCTCCCGAGAACTCGTGGGGCACCAAACCCCCAAGCCCTGGCCGGCCAAACGCTCCAAACGTTTGGTTCCGTGACCATAAACACAAAGTTGACCGGGTGTAGAAAACAGTAATGGGGAAAGGAAAAGCTTACCTGCAAAAGTGTGTCGTTTGAGGGGATGATCGGTATCGAATGTGACTGAATACGTGAAGAGAATCGTTAACGCCCGGGTTGAGATTAAAAAAACGCCCCTAGGACAGGACTGGTCCGTGCAGTTCATTAGAAACCACCAGGGTGACTCTCGATAGGCCCCAAACCTATCAAGAACTCGCAGGGCACCAAACCCTCGAGACCTGGTGCACGAACGCTCCAAACGTTCATGGCGACAGTGACCGGGTTCATCTGAAAAAAGAATAATAGTGAAAGGGAGACTTACATTTTGGATGATGAAGTTGCAAAGTGAATTCGGTGTCGTTCGAGCAATAATAGTAGACGGTGTATATTGAAGTGTCAACGTGCGTGGCACGCACACGTGACCTAACCCGGCAAAGAGTGCGGTGCCCCTATACTTCGTTGCTCAAGGAAAGTTTGGAATATTACAACTAAATCCCCTTGTTACCTGACTATCGGGCACTTAATACATGTTCTTTGTGACATTTTGCGGTAATTAAAAAAAAACAGATCCAAATTGCCCAACAGATCTCTGGGATCTGGGCCTGAATTCCAGTACTTACTAGCGAGTCATGTGAAACTCGCTAGTCCCTCGGCTACATGAAAGAACTGCCAAAAGCTAAGTGGACATGTTGTAGCCTATGCCACAAACAAACATCGCAATAAATATTTACGCTGCAGCGATCAGACACTCTTCGCGCCTGTACCTTCAAGTTGTCCATGCACACTGCCCGCATGGTAAAAGAACGTTTGGCGTGTTCCTTCCATCAGCGTCAGGGGCTTGGTGTCCTTGACGCTTGACAGCCCTTGAAGGCTTGGAGCCTTCAAGGGTGGTCTTGGTATGGATCCGGTGGTCGATCGCGCGGATCACCGTGAAGGTAGCCACTCATCTCTCAGTCCCGGAGACTCGTTTTAACAATTCTGCTACTCGAAGGCTCGGCGCGGTAGAATTCAACCAACCTTTCCGCTTCACGTCCCTCTATACGCTCTCATCGTTCATGCCTCTCTTTGGTATCATCGTATGCAAACTAGCCACTCTACAACCATGGTGAGTCGCAGATCCCCCTCTTTGTAGTGGTATTATCATTCTTGGACAACTTAACTTCAGGACATTTAGATTATCGCACGACATGTGTCAGTACGTTGGGGGGAATTACATGCAACCCATTGAGTTTGAGGCCGTAGTACGAAAATATTTTGTGGGGGTAGGTCCTTCGTTCACAACTCTTCTCTCCTGTACATTGACCACACACACTGCCCTCATGGTGAGAGATCGTTTGGTGCGCTCTTACCATGTGTCAGGGGCTTGGTGCCCTTGACGTTTGGCAGTCCTTGAAGGCTCGGAGCCTTCAAAGGTGGTCTTGGTGTGGATCCGATGGTCGATCGCATGGACGACCGTGAGGATCAGCCCTCTTGAAGATTCGTTTAACAGTAACCCAGTTCAAAGGCTCCGCGCGATCGAAGTCAATCAACCTCTCGGCCTCTCGTCCCTCTATCTGCTCTCTTCGTTCACACGTTTCCCTCGTATTGTATGCAAGCCGGCTACACTACTGTTATGGTTCACATATAAACGACCCAGCTCTTCCATGTAATCCTTTCAGATGAACACTTCATACATTCCCTACCGTGTCGGGTGCTCGGCGTCCTGTTACCCTCAAGGGCAGTGTTAGCATGAACCCGGTTGCCGATATCAAGTTCTCTGCTCCTTTCGACTACGAATTATCTTAAGCACCTTCATGATGAGCCATCCAGTTCTAACACGGGTGCGTGTGTCGCTTTTGAGTGTGTCTTATCCATTGTTCCTGATACTCGTCTGGGGCTTACGAGAGCAGAGTTACGTTACTCTAGGTGCACAATTCACCAAGATCGAACTTAGCCTTCTGCTGGAGATCCGCCACCGTACTTAGAATACTCTGGGTTGTAGCCCGTGTTAACCATCTAGCTTTCTTTCCCATCCCCCGTCCCACCATGCTCGGACAAGCTTCATGCAATACTGGACGAGACATCAGCTCTAGGAACCTCAGTACGTGTTCTTCTGACTAACATTTGACGACTAACGCATGTTGTTGAAGGCGCTCTAATCACTCTGATCACAAACCTCGAACTGAACGCAGAAGACGCTGAAACGCTAGCTTGTATGTTATTTTCAAGATCTCGGCATGAAGGTGGGTAAATTCTCAAGTGACATTGCACAAGCGATCGCAGTGTAGCTTACTTGGCTTTAGCACGCTCGCAACCCACGTACCCCACAACACCACCATACCTGCTGAGTCCAGTCGCGTCAGGATTGCCATCCCGCGAAGAATGTCCACCTCCTGCCCCATCCCCCACCTCTACCCCCGTTTTTGCGGACTTTTCCGCGCCGCCAGTATCGATACATCTAACGCCACCCGACCCATCTGATCCCGTCACCATTCTTGTCCACGGAAACCCGGAATGTGAAGCAACGGTTCCATCTCTAGCGGACGATTGTGTACATACTCCCACTGCGATCTTTTTTACGATATCGATGTAAAACTCAACGTTCGTTATATTCTCTAATCACAGCTATTTTACATTGCATGCCTCTGACTTCCACCAAATATCGTATAACGCGATTAGATTTTTCCTACTGATGAGGTATTTACATATGTTTATCCCTGAACTACTTTGGTGGCGTAGTTCTGTTATGTATTATGTAAGAGCACGAGTTTGTGGGACAAGTCCGCCACGTGGTCAATACGTAACAGTGAACGAAACGTTGAACCTTCGTCCCTATCACATTACAGAGTCCAATGTCCTACTGTTATCTTACTAGCAGAACGCTTGGAGCGTTTCTGTACCAGAGGTCAGGGGCTTGGTGCCCTTGACAGCCCTTGAAGGCTAGGGGCCTTCAGGGATGGTCTTTGTGTGGGTCCAACGGCAAATTATGTGGACAAGGTCGACCTTCTCGTTTCAACCCGACGATTCGTTCCGCCGTTCCGCCATTCCTTCTCTTCGTTACATGCTCGAATTGCGCAGGCGGAACCCCGTCTGCCCAATCCGGCAGGGAGTACTCCTTTCAAGCATGTGAATTCAGCCCAGTACGTAGCAACGAGTCTTTGTTTGACTTACGCCCTGTTTTCCTGATGAATTTTTAGTCAATCTTTCACTGTTACTAGCAGGATGCTTGGAGCGTCCCTGTACCAAATGTCGTGGGCTTGGTGCCCTTGACAGACTTTGAAGGCTCGGGGCCTTCAGGGGTGGTCTTGGTATAGATCCGATGGTCAATTGCGCGGACATCAGTGAAGGTCGACCTACGCGTCGTGCGTTCAAAGTCCATCGTTCTCCCGACCAATCATTCCACCGCTAAGTCGTTATGTCTGTCCGTTATTAACTCGATCTGACTGTCGATTGCGCAGACAGGACTCCGTCTGCCAGATCTGGCACTGCGCTTGCTCTGACAGAGTTTGCTGTCTCGGGGACTTCTTTCAAGCATTCAGTCCGGTACGTACTGCACTGTAGTCGGTGTGTCATACTTATTGCACAATACACACCAGCTCCTTATTTATTTATTTTCTCTGTGACAATGCGAGAACTGCTCTTGCCCTACCTACGAAACGAAGCAATTCATTTTCCGCCTGGTAAGCCTGATCAATTGCCATCTGTGTTGTCCTCGCTACGCATTACAGCCATCTTCTCTCTTGCAGTCCTTCTCCTTCCTCCCTGCCCTCGTTACGTCGTGTCCTTTTATCTTGGTTTTACATATCCTTCGCCAAGCCATATCAAGAACTCATCATTTTTCCGTAGCGACACTGTCAGTTCTAGAAGGAATGTTTTCCCATATGGTATGGTTTGGTTTGATCTGTCTCGACCTTAAATACTTCCCAGTGGCACTTCTTGCGTCCTCACCCATTTTCTTTACACTTCCACGCATTCATGCCTCGAGCTGCCAATATCTCAGAGCCTTCGGCGGACTCCGCCGCCGATTTACACACTCGCGTTCTTCGCAATCGCAGAATTCCTTCCTCGCAAAATGCCCCAGCCTCCAAACGTGCAAGCAAATGTGGTGACGCCGCATCTGTTGGCTCTGACGATGGCGGGAATATTTTACAGGTAAGTTTTTTTTTTTTCCCTCGATCGCTCTGACACTACTCTTCATTCACAGCAATCGACGATGGGGGTTACATCTAACAAACCGAAACCGCAGCGCTCCGTCCAGCCTCCGGAAGGCTGGGAGGAACATATGTTTGGCCTAAGGGATAGAAGGCGGTCCTTAACACCGCGTGCCTCCACTACCAACACGCCGGTTCTCCCTTCCCCCTCCCAGCATCATGAGGGCCAAGTCTACGATGAGGACGCTGAAATGGAAGAAGTGGAGGAAGATTCGAACGACAATGTGGATGAGCCGAGGTCCAGCAGCGAGCAGGACGAGCCGAAGTCCAGTAGCGAACAGGACGAGGAGAAGACAAGTGCCGAGGAGGATGACAGGAGCTCCAATTACAATGAGAGCGAGGATAGCTCGAGCAACTACGACGGTAGGTTTTTTACTTACGTATTCCTTCTTCTCACATCTGTTCCAGATACTTTTCATTTATTTTGATTTCGGGGTTCGGTGCCCCTCGTGTTAGGAGATGGTTGGCTTGGTGCCAACCTGTCGTTCAAAGCTTGGTGCCTTGGATGCTCCTGACTGTGTCCCTGTCGCCCCCTTCATTCCCTTGGTTATTATATAGATAAAGAATCGTGACATCTGTTGTTGTCAGCATCTATATATGCATCTGCCTTTCCTTGAGATGTTATTCTTAGATGGTGTTGATTCCAATTTTTGAACAGTTTCTGGTGACCAGTCGTCGCTTCCCCCGTCCTCGCCACCGGCGGACCAGTCCGATGACTCCGATCCCGATGTAGAGGAAACTGTACCCTCCCCTTGTCAAGGTCGCCAGACGTATCCCAGACTTCAAAATAAGGGTAAAGGTAGGGCTTTAGATGCCGAGGATGTTGACATGGCAGACCACAGTGATCGCGAAGTCCCTCCTCCCAACTTCAAGAAACCGGGAAACCTGTCCAAAGCGGCGCTAGAAGAAATTCGGGCATTTGCGAAGAACATCAAGACGACAGCAGAAGAACTTGGGCGCCGGCACGGCCGGTCTTCACGTGACATACTCGTCGCTGCGGGGTTTGGTGTTAAGCCTTCTCACACCAAACTTAACGAGGCCAACCTCTTCCGTTCGTGGTATTGGGCCACGCAGCCCAAACCAGACGGCGGTATGGCTTTCCTGTCTTACCCACTCACCAATCTAACGTCCTTACCAGCTGATAGAGATGCTGTCAACAATCTGATTACGAAAGAGTACAACTCTCTTATGAAGGACATTCCAAAGGATGACTTCGCAGCAAGGAGGGAAAAGTTAAAAGCTGTCTATGAGTGGAGTGAGAGTTCCTCCGTCATACCAACTAACCGGTCTGTCAAGTCTATTGCTGCCAGAGTGGACAATGCGAAGACGCAATTCTCTGGATTGGTGCGTGGTTACAAGTGGGCGGGTGTCGAGTCTCACCTTTCAACAGGCTGAGGCATGGTCTAATCTCGAGGACATCGAGATAGTTGGTGCGGTGATGTACGTCGGACAGGACCCTGCAGGGCGTCAAACTTCTGGGATATTTGGAGGCTCTGAGGCAATAAGAAATTTTATTAATGAAAACAGCATCGATGTCCGGGCACTCTTGGATAAGTATACTGCAATTTTCAAGTAAGATTTATACATCATGCATATTTTACTCCGTCTTACTCTAATTTATAGGTGTCTCAGGAATGGGGATGGTATAGATGCCGGGTTGGTCCACGCTGGTTCTCCTGGAGACTTGAGTACCGCGTTGGAACTACGTTGTCATGTAAAGGAGACATCGAGAGACCACAACCGCAGAGTATTTGGAAGCATGATGAAGGAGAAACTATTGGCTGCTCTGAGGGATCTGCGCTGTAAGTCATTCTCGTGTTGTACGTGCGTATATTGTAATCGTGTTGTTATCTCAGTAACGTATGGTATCGAGGTCAGCGATCCCCAGAAAGTCGCTTGGCACCGGCTCCTCGAGTTCATGCGCAAGTGCCACCTCACCGTCGTCAACTGGCCTCATGGCGTATCTCCTCCAGGGCCTGGTTTCGACCACAAGAAACTCAAAGCTGGACCTCTTCATCAACTCGTAGTACCCTACCTTCGGAGAAAGCTGGGCGCCATGTATGATGGACAAACTGACGACGAGGAAGAGCAGGACGGCCTGGATGATGCGCCAGAAATTGACATCAAATGCTGGAACCAAGGTACTACATCATTTATTTATCTGAGTAGATGCTGAGCTTCTTTGCTGACATCATCAACATCTCGGATGAAAGCCCTCTGTTGGGTGAAGTTCCACTTGTCAAGGCCGCCGATGGGACTGTTCTGCGGAAGATCTCCGACGATCCGGAGTGGCAAAAATCTCGCCAAGAAAGGGATCGCCAGCAGCAGCAAGATTCCGAAGTCCGTCAGCAGCGTAAACTCCCGTTTCGCTCACGCAAGCGACCCCGCGTGGAGGTGTCAAACGACGATACCATTCCTCGTCAAGTAGGCATTACCATTCACTTAATATCCGACATCTACTGACGTGTTCGGGGTTCTACAGTCTGGACAGCAAGCGCCGCCACGGGACGAAGACCAGGATGCACGCCCCACTGCGCTGGATTTGTGCCCCGACCCATCCATAATTCCAGCCGGCGCGCGCACTCGAGAGCCCGACCGGTCCGACTTCCCTGCACTGGCTCCACAGTACCGGGTAGGGTTTTTCATTCCTACGTATCTGATAGATAATAAGGCTAATGAGAATGCTGTGCAGGATCTCCATCGTGATATGCTCCCAAGTCGTACACACACACGAGAGCCCGGCCCGCCCCAGCAGCCTCTTCCTAGGCGACGTGAAGTGAGTGTTCGGTTTTCCTCCCTCGAGTTACAAGAACCAATAACAGGGCTGTAGGATTCCCGGAATGATCGTGCAAACTATCGCGATCCCGGCCCGTCTAATATCCCATACAATGTGGGGTGGTTTGATTTTTACAAACTCAATGCTTCCCTTTTGACATGTTCCTCTCTAGGCGCCACCACCTGTCTACTACAACCGCTTGCCACCATCTCGTCAAGGTTATCGCATTCCGTCTCGCACTGACCATCATGCTTATCACGATGGTCCATATATCAACGACTACTACCCCTCGGCCCAGCCTGCTGCACCGCACTGGGTTAATAGGGGTGGTACTACACAGCAGTACGAGGACGATTTCCCTGGGGACTACGTAGAAGACTATTTCTAGTTTTTTTCCCCCCTCCAATATATTTGTGTTTGATTGTATTTTGGAAGTTGAAGCAAATCCCCAGCCTTGGGCATTTACAGGTTCGCTGTGACTAGTATGTGTTCCTTAGGTCACTTGTCTGTGGTTAGATGAGTGCGGAACCCCCTTGTACGGTTAGTTCCTTTAGTATTTGCTCGATCATTGTTTCATTCTGCAGGTGTCATCCTCAGCAGTCAGCGGTGCTGCCGGTGGCCCCCCTTCTGCATTGGGCCCCATTATCGTTGCATTCAACTGTTCCTCCGTACGTCAAGAAGGCATCTCCACTGCCGCTAGCCCTGCGAGCCGCCCCTCCACCTTACACATAGTGTTGTGCTGGGCCCGGCCTCAAGCCCTGAGCCGAGCCGGGCCGGGCCCTCCTAGGCCGAGCCGAGCCGAGCCGTGGGGACGGCCTGTGGGGGCTCAGGGCTCGGCCTGACTATTTGAAAAGCCTTGAGCCGTGGCCCAGGCCACGGCTTTGCGGCTGTGCTGCAAACTCATTTGGAGGGACATGTCTTGCACTCCCAGGGTGTTCAACTATTTGGTTTACTAACGGGATAGGTACCAGGCAACTACTTTCTATCCATAACCTTGATATCCTCATGTTTTCTGGGCTTGAAGTAGTCTGCTGCCGCTTTTGACGTGCTCTCTCAAGTTCAAAGCTGACCCTCTCCTCCTGGCCCCGAGATTGTGTATGTGATAACTCTTCTGTAGTCCAGCCGAATCTCCTGAAAATTCACAGCCATGTACTACTCACTGAGCACTTTCAATCGGTGTTTCTCGCGTCGCCTCCAGGTCAACCATTCAAGAGATATTTGCATTTTCGTGTAGGGAGGGGGTGGGAGATGACTTGGTGGATATCTCGGGACTGGATGGGCTAATCGGTACAGTTTCTTTTCCCCCCTGTCCTCCTTGGTGTCCCCTACTGTCACAGGCGGTTTCATATAGATTGCCCAAGTGGTCGTCACTCGGCGGCCTCCTCTTCTCCCCCATCCCCTTGCCTCATGACTTGCAACCACCGTATCTCCGTCAGTTTCTATTCAGGCCTCTCGCTTTTCTGGGATTTCATACTACTCGATCTACACTTTTGAATGATGTACATCATGTCACGATTGGTGCAGCCACACCTACAGTACTCGGTCATCCCACAGTAATCATGTGCCAACACACTTGAGAAGGTCGCGCAGCCACAGCCGTTCACGCACGCGCACGAGAAGGTCGCACAGCCGCCGCCGTTCCTGCTCGAGAAGGAGATCACACAGTCACAGGCGCAGTCGAACACCTTGGCAGCACTCTCGTAGGGCATACTAGGCCAATATGCAAGTGTTATAATACATTGAAGTCCTTTTCATTCTGTTTATGTTTTTTTAATGGATGTTTTTGTGCTTGGATCCACTTTCCCCCCCTCCCCCTTGACACTGATCACGCAATATCTCGTCCCCCGACGCGTCTACCCTCTCGCAAATCGGGATCCTGACTCTCCTCGCCGAGACCTTTCGAACGGTGCCTTTCGCATCGCTGTCACTGCCGCCGTTCCGGAGATATAGGTATTTTTGTGGATGCAGGAGCTTTGGACGAATTTGCAAATATCTCAGGATTGGGTGCGCGTATTCCCTCAATTCATTGTTCTCCAGGCTCTCCCCACTCCCCTTAAGTGTTCCCCTGCGATTTGTGCCACCGCGCTGAGCCATTATTCGTCGGCGCATACCCATCCTCCTACCCCCTACCCTGTTTAGGGCGTAACTCAGGCAATTCTGGTCCGAATCGTTCGCTTTTTTTAGACGTGACTCTACTAGACGAAACCTACCAGAAGATATGTGAGACGTCGCATGCGCATTCACGGTTCCGAAGTTATTTGAGTTTTTGTGTTTGGACAGGGTTGGGCAGTCAGGACGGCATGTCTCGGCCGGGCCGAGCCGTCTATAGGGCCTGGCCCGGCTCACGGCTCGGCCTGGGATTTCTTGGGCCGTGAGCCCTCAAAAGCCGAGCCCAAGCCGCGGCTTTCGAGCCGAGCCGGGCCTGGACAACACTACTTACACACCACCTGCATCCACTGTATCTGATCTAATGTATTCCAGGCGGAGGGTGATCTGTAATTCAAGATCGGCGATTGGATTGAAGTCATTACCAAGGCGGAAAGTCAGGGAGACTGGTGGACTGGTGGACTGGTGGACTGGTCATCATAGTAACGGTGTGCCCTCACTCACGGTTTTGGCCATTGCAGAAGCTTGTCACATGAGTGTGCCGGTTGTCATTTGGTGGGCGCAAGCTCATCTTTCCCATGCATAGTTGTCTGCAATACGGATTGGTTGATATGCTTTGTGGCTGCTAATGAGAATCTATTCTGCTTTTATTGATGATCATGTGGGTGTGTGCCATGGTTATGCTAGCATTGTAATACATTATTTTTAATATTATTGTCACAGCCAACACTGCACCTCTGAACCATCAGAACAGTGGCCAGACTTGGCAAAATTTTTGCTTGGGCTCCACCATGAGTCAACATACTATATGGCTATTGACCTCCACTGAATTCTAGGATACTCTTCTGATCCATATCCTAGGGAACAATATTTTCTTTCCAGCAATAGGCAGGATACAAATAACTGACAAGATACTGGCCATCTGTCAGTACCACCTCCAAGAATTGCTACTTACATGATGGAAACTGCTCTCACTGAGAAATTTCCCATTTGTCTAACTAACCTCACTAATAATGACTCTAACCCTGATACTAAGTGGACCTGACTTGTGTCTGGGAAGTTTTTGCACTCCAATGTGAATGTGAGGGATTGTGATGCATGTAATGTATTGAAAGAATGAATGTGTTGGATGGGATGTTTAAGGATAGGTGGGATGGCCCATCATAGCCTCTGAGGCTGTTATGGGAAATCCCATTGACCCTCATATGGGGAGGTGGGATGTCCCATCATAGCCTCTGAGGCTGCTATGGGAAATCCCATTGACCCTCATATGGGGAGGTGGGATGTTGTTGGAGATTGGCGGTTTTACCTTCGTGTTGACAGTGCACAGCCTTACATAATCGTACTCGTACATAGGTTGATTCTTTTTTTCCGAGTCACACCTCAGACTGTCTCTTTCGAGTCTGAGGTGATTATTCTTTTCTTTTTCGTGTTCCTACACTATTTACTGATAGCTTGTAGTCTCCCTCTCATAGGTTAGACTACAATAATATAGACTGTCTCTTTCGAGTCTGAGTCTCCCTCTCATAGATCCGGTTATCCTCACCTCAAAAGGTTATGAGCCCCGAGCTCTAACTCAAACACAACTCGAATATACGTGGTACCACTACTAGTCACAAGAAATGTCATCGAACCCCATTCCTTCAGTTTCAACAGCAGGTCCGATGGGACCTAAGAAGACTGGACCATCTGCGAGCACGAGTGCATCAGCATCTGGAAGTGCCAAGTATACACAAGGCTCCAGCAGACTATACGACATAGCTGCTCTCGCAGACGATGGTTCAAATTATCAGATGTGGAAGTTTCGAATGCAAAAAGTCTTGGACGTTCGAGGTCTCTGGAACGTAGTTGCTGGCACGGAGGTAAAACCTCCGAATGCAAACTCACATCCTGACGAACACGAGGAATGGCTAAACCGTGATAGAGAGGCAAGCGCTCAAATAACCCTTACCCTGAAAGACGAACCTCTCAGTGGTGTCATGTATGCCACATCGGCAGCGGACACCTGGTCGAAGCTAAGTGAGCGGTACGAAGGGAAAGGAAAACAGAGCATAGCCTACCTTATTGGCGAACTGTTTCGTGGGACTCTCTCTGACGATCAACCTATGGAGACCCAGTTGAACTCCATGCGTCAAAAAGCCCACATCCTCTCGTCTCTTGGACAACCACTCGACGACTCCCTAGTGGCCATAGCAATGGTCATTTCTCTCCCACAGTCCTACTCTACTCTTCGAACGATCCTCATGTCATCTAATGACAAGCTCACAGCTGAGACCGTCATAGCCCAAGTTCTCGTTGAAGAAAAATCTCGACAAACTTCGAAGTTGCACTCTGCTCTTGCTGCGAAAGTGAACACGAGCAAGAAGTCTAAGTCAGCCGACAAGAAGAAGAAAAAGTGCACCTACAAACCTTGTGGCAAGACAGGTCATGTCGAAAGCGACTGTTTCAAGAAGAAGGCAGATGAGGCTGCGAAGGGGACAGGCCAGTCCTCCTCGCAAGCTGACAAGGACAAGCCGAAGGAGAAAGTGGAATTGTCAGCTAAGATCATGCAAGTAGATACCGGAGAGGACTCACCCCTTCAACTCTTTATGGCGAACTCGAGCCTGAATCCGAATTCAAGTGAATGGATAGTTGACTCAGGAGCTTCGGCACATATGTGCTGTCAGCGTGCATGGTTTGTTTCATTCCAGAAACTGAACCCACCACAACCAGTCATAATAGGTGACGGAAGGTCCATACTCGCCACTGGAAAAGGCAGAGTCGAGGTCTCTATGCAGCTCTCGAATGGCACCGCGAGCTCCACTATTCTGTGCGATGTCTACTATGTCCCGGATCTCGACACCAATCTAGTGTCAGTATCTGCTCTAGCCTCCAAGGGCCTTCGTGTTACCTTCGAAGATAGGTCATGCACAGTTCGTGCAGGTGACCGAGTAGTGGCTGTAGCCTACAAGCACAAAGCCCTGTACATCCTCGAAGCAAACACAACGTCCGGAACCCATTCTGCATACGTGGTCAGCTGTCCAAATGCCCTCGACCCCACTCAACCATTGACGGCACTCACCTCTCGTTCATCCACATCCAAAGCCTCATTGACTACCTGGCATCGACGTCTAGGGCACGCGAATATCAAAAGCATACTAAAGCTAGAAGAAAAGGACATGGTAGCTGGTATGGAAGTGACTGGATCGAAGGAACGAAGCTCGTCAGCCTGCAGTGCCTGTCTAAAAGGGAAACAACATCGAGAGCCAATCACATCAAAGTCAGATGTGCAGAACCCCTCCGTACTGCATAGGACTTACTCGGATGTCTGTGGACCTATGGAGATGACGGCTCGAACAGGACATCGATACTTCGTCACATTCATTGATGGTCACTCTCACCATCTGGTAGTTCGGTTGATTAAAACCAAAGATGAAGTCCTCGGACTCACCAAGGAATACTTCGCTCGTGCAGAAGCCCAAACTGGACACAAGGCAAATTTTTTGCGTAGTGATGGCGGTGGTGAATATGGCTCGAAAGACTTCGAAACCTATCTCAAGTCAAAGGGGATTCACCACGAAAAAACTAATGCCTACACACCTCAGGAAAACGGCGTAGCTGAACGCATGAACCGTACACTGGTCGAGTGTGCACGCGCCATGCTAAACGACGCCAGCCTACCCAACAAGTATTGGGGAGATGCAGTCCTACATGCTGCGCATATAATAAATCGCCTTCCTACAAGAGCACTCGACTCGAATACTACCCCACACGAAGCCTACACTGGGAACAAACCCTCTCTTTCCCACCTTCGAATTTTCGGCTGCACGGCACATGCCCATATCCCTGAGGAAAAATGTCAGAAACTTGGAGTTAAGTCCCTCGAGTGCACCTACCTTGGATTCTCAGAGAATAAAAAGGCCTATGTATGTGTGCATCGACCCACTGGAAGGATAATCGAGACGAGGGATGTCATCTTCGATGAGGGCGAAGAGGGAGAACGATCTCGTGTCCAAATCGATCTAGTAACCAAGGAGACGAAGGCATTAACACCCAAGGTGAACGCCCATACCCCTCGAGAGAAAACTCACCTGCGAGTCAAGATCGAGGAGTCTGATGACTCTGGAAATGGCTCGGATGTCGCAGATAACGAGCCTGGGGGCTGGGACATGCCAAACGAATCAATCGAGGGAGCAACGAGCTCACCAACGACTGAGGACGAAGCTCGATCAATGCCCGAGCCTGCTGAAGCTGTAAAAGCTGAAAGCATGTATAGTAGATCGAACCGTGTGCAGGAAAGAGAATCCACGCACCTAGAACGCTCTCGTCGAGCTCCTCGATCGAACGCCCGACCTCTCGAAACCTTACCTGGGCCTCCAGGCCCTTATCCGAATCCCATCCCCCCACCAGCCTTACGAAGGTCCTCACGAGCTAAACGCCAACCTGTGCGAGATGATGATCAGCGATTCTTCGTAAATGCGTACCAAAGAGAGACCTTACCCGTCTCGAAGGTCATGGAGGGGAGAGATGTAGTGAGTGCGGCTGAAGATGCGGCTGTAGAGGGTGTGGATGCGGCGAGGCAAGGCAGTGATGAAGTCAGTCAACAACAACAAACACAATCCGCTTACCAAGCAAGCACATCCTGCGACAACGAACCAACGACTTTCGCTGAGGCTATGAGACGCCCTGACAGTGATCAATGGTACGCTGCAATGGCCGAGGAGCTGAAAACGTTTGTAGACATCGGTCTGTATGAGGAGGTAGCGCGCCCACCCGGCCGCAAAGTCATAGACTCGAAATGGGTCTACAAGGTCAAACGAGGACCAACCGGAGAGATCGAGAGATACAAGGCTCGTCTCGTAGCAAAGGGGTTCACACAGGTGTACGGTGTCGACTACACTGATACGTTTGCACCCGTAGCTAAGTTTTCAACCATTCGCATCCTTCTGGCACTAGCTGCGAAGCACGACTTCGAGATACATCAAATGGATGTGAAGTCTGCTTTCCTGAATGGAAAACTCGAGGAAGAAATCTATCTTCGACCTCCCCCTGGCTTCAGAAGCTCGGACAACACTGTCTGGCGGCTTCACCGTGCTCTCTACGGATTGAAGCAAGCTCCGAAATCATGGTACACTCGCCTACGAGATGTGTTCGAATCTCTCGGGTTCACTCGTAGCAATGCTGACCATAGTCTATTCTTCAAAGTCGAGGATGGTATCCTAATCATCGTCGCTGTGTACGTGGATGACAAACTCATCCTTTCGAAGAGCCGCGAGGCTATCGAGCGCCTGAAGAAGAACCTAGCAGCCGAGTATTCGCTCACTGATCTAGGTGAAGCCCGATGGATCTTAGGGATGGAAATAATTCGTGATCGAGCGAAGGGGACTATAGAACTGTCCCAGAAACGCTATATAGAAATTATCCTCGAACGAATGGGGATGCAGGATGGTCGATCGGTTGCCACCCCCATCGAGCAGAATCTGAAGCTCGAAAAGTTGGCCACACCCAAGTGTGACCTTGAACTCTATAAGAGTGGTCTCGGAGCACTGATGTACGCTATGTTAGCGACTCGACCTGACATTGCATATGCAGTGGGTGTCTTAAGTCGACATGCATCATCTCCCGGTGACTCACATCTATCTTCGTTAAAGCGAGTCTACCGATACCTCCGCAAGACTGCTGAAACACGTCTCGTGTACTCTAGGGAAATCGAAGGCCCGCTCGAAGGATATGCTGACGCTGATTGGGCTGCAGACATAAATGACCGAAGGTCAGTCACTGGATACGTGTTCATACTATCTGGTGGGGCTGTCTGTTGGTCTTCGAAGAAGCAGACATCCGTAGCTCTCTCAAGTACCGAAGCCGAGTACATGTCTGTCTCGGCTGCCTCCAAAGAAGTTATCTGGATCCGCACGTTACTCCGTGAGCTCGACACAACCGAAACCTTGCTTCCCACTCCCCTACGTGTCGACAATCAATCCGCTATAGCTTTGACAAGCAATGCCATGTTTCATGATCGTACGAAACACATCGCTATTCGTCATCATTTCATTCGCGAGAAAGTCGAGGAAGGGGAAGTCGCAGTTGAGTATGTGCCTACCACGGAACAGGTTGCGGACATTCTCACCAAGGGCCTCTCACGCGAGAAGCACCTTTTGTTTTCTACTGGTATGGGACTTATTTTCTAAGGCTAGTCACACTGAGTGGGCGTGTTGGAGATTGGCGGTTTTACCTTCGTGTTGACAGTGCACAGCCTTACATAATCGTACTCGTACATAGGTTGATTCTTTTTTTCCGAGTCACACCTCAGACTGTCTCTTTCGAGTCTGAGGTGATTATTCTTTTCTTTTTCGTGTTCCTACACTATTTACTGATAGCTTGTAGTCTCCCTCTCATAGGTTAGACTACAATAATATAGACTGTCTCTTTCGAGTCTGAGTCTCCCTCTCATAGATCCGGTTATCCTCACCTCAAAAGATGTCCCATCATAGCCATTGAGGCTGCTATGGGAAATCCCATTGACCCTCATAAGGGGAGGTGGGATGTCCCATCATAGCCTCTGAGGCTGCTATGGGAAATCCCTTTGACCCTCATATGGGGAGGTGGGATGTCCCATCATAGCCTCTGAGGCTGCTATGGGAAATCCCATTGACCCTCATATGGGGAGGTGGGATGTCCCATCATAGCCTCTGAGGCTGCTATGGGAAATCCCATTGACCCTCATAAGGGGAGGTGGGATGTCCCATCATAGCCTCTGAGGCTGCTATGGGAAATCCCTTTGACCCTCATATGGGGAGGTGGGATGTCCCATCATAGCCTCTGAGGCTGCTATGGGAAATCCCATTGACCCTCATAAGGGGAGGTGGGATGTCCCATCATAGCCTCTGAGGCTGCTATGGGAAATCCCATTGACCCTCATAAGGGGAGGTGGGATGTCCCATCATAGCCTCTGAGGCTGCTATGGGAAATCCCATTGACCCTCATAAGGGGAGGTGGGATGTCCCATCATAGCCTCTGAGGCTGCTATGGGAAATCCCTTTGACCCTCATATGGGGAGGTGGGATGTCCCATCATAGCCTCTGAGGCTGCTATGGGAAATCCCATTGACCCTCATAAGGGGAGGTGGGATGTCCCATCATAGCCTCTGAGGCTGTTATGGGAAATCCCATTGACCCTCATAAGGGAAGGTGGGATGTCCCATCATAGCCATTGAGGCTGTTATGGGAAATCCCATTGACCCTCATAAGGGGAGGTGGGATGTCCCATCATAGCCTCTGAGGCTGCTATGGGAAATCCCTTTGACCCTCATATGGGGAGGTGGGATGTCCCATCATAGCCTCTGAGGCTGCTATGGGAAATCCCATTGACCCTCATAAGGGGAGGTGGGATGTCCCATCATAGCCTCTGAGGCTGTTGTGGGAAATCCCATTGACCCTCATAAGGGAAGGTGGGATGTCCCATCATAGCCATTGAGGCTGTTATGGGAAATCCCATTGACCCTCATAAGGGGAGGTGGGATGTCCCATCATAGCCTCTGAGGCTGTTGTGGGAAATCCCATTGACCCTCATAAGGGAAGGTGGGATGTCCCATCATAGCCATTGAGGCTGTTATGGGAAATCCCATTGACCCTCATAAGGGGAGGTGGGATGTCCCATCATAGCCTCTGAGGCTGTTATGGGAAATCCCATTGACCCTCATAAGGGAAGGTGTGATGTCCCATCATAGCCATTGAGGCTGTTATGGGAAATCCCATTGACCCTCATAAGGGGAGGTGGGATGTCCCATCATAGCCTCTGAGGCTGTTATGGGAAATCCCATTGACCCTCATAAGGGAAGGTGTGATGTCCCATCATAGCCATTGAGGCTGTTATGGGAAATCCCATTGACCCTCATAAGGGGAGGTGGGATGTCCCATCATAGCCTCTGAGGCTGTTGTTGGCAATGCCTTATACTGTCATAAGCACATGTGGGATGTCCTATCATAGCCTCTAAGGCTGCCATGGGCCATCCCTTTGACCTTCATACATCCATAAATTTGAAAAAATCTTATTGTCACTTATTTGTCTTAGCCAACTAACATCCAACCCCAATTTACCATGTACTGTAGAGTGAGTAAAAGGACCACTTGAAAATCCATTATCTGTCATGTTTGTGTCAGCTAGGGTACAGTAATAATCCTCATGTGAATATTTGTGATACACTTTATGTTTGTCAACACAAGCACACATTTGCTAATCCACTACACTATACCTTTGTTAGTCAACACTACCACACAATTCCACTTCATGTTGGTAGGGACTGGTACCCATTTGCTGGTCATGGTAGTCAAAATCTAGACACTGCTACACATTCACTAATTAATTTCACTACACTTTGGTAGTCTAAAATCAGGACTACTACATATTTGCTAATCACATACATACTACACTTTTGCTAGTCAAAGAGCCAGACCCTACTAGACATTTCCTAATCAATTACCCTACACTTTGGTAGTCAACAAAGTGGAATGCTACACATTTGCTAATCAAGTACACTTCACTTTTGGTAGTCAAGAAATCAGCCACTGCTATCATTTGCTAATGAAGTACCTGTACAACACAATTTTGATAATAAGGACAAACAGTCACTACTGCACATTCCCAAATCAAATACATTAGACTTCTGGTAATTATTTGGAGAGTGTGAGTGGGTAGTTGGAGTGGTTGGAGAGTACTAGGGGGAGCATGGGGGATCACATGGGTCAGACTACATGGTGGGTGAGGATGGGGGAGGGTGGGGACCCCCTGAGGCTGGCATGGGACATCCCATGTACTGGTGGGATGTCCCACCATAGCCTCTGAGGCTGTCATGGGACATCCCACTTGCCTTCAGAAATATAGATGGGATGTCCCAAAGTAGCCTCTGAGGCTGTCATGGGACATCCCATGTGCTGGTGGGATGTCCCACAGTAGCCCCTGAGGCTGTCAAGGGACATCCCATGTGCTGGTGGGATGTCCCACAGTAGCCTCTGAGGCTGTCATGGGACATCCCATGTGCTGGTGGGATGTCCCACAGTAGCCTCTGAGGCTGTCATGGGACATCCCATGTGCTGGTGGGATGTCCCACAGTAGCCTCTGAGGCTGTCATGGGACATCCCATGTGCTGGTGGGATGTCCCACAGTAGCCTCTGAGGTTGCCATGGGACATCCCATTTTCTCACTGGTGTATATGGGATGTCTCACAACAGCCACAAAGCAAAGGTATCTACTGCAATTGAATGTTCAGTCTGGAGGAATTGAATCATCATGCAATGTTTTCTGTCCAGTACTGCACCAGAATAATGGCTGATCATAATACAGAATGTAGGGTGAAAAGGCAATCATATGTAGTAGTGAAATAAAGACCAGTCTGTGTCTTTGCAAGAGAGCAATTAATCATTCTGATGTGATGAGTGCACTGTACTTGACATTTGGTGGCCCACATGCTACTCCACTGTAATACAGTACCATAAATGATCATTTTGCATTCAAATCTATATTCAGCCTCTTGCTTACTTCTCATATTACTGATTTTTACATGAGGGATTGAATGTATATCAGTTCCTGGTGATGATTGTGGAGGGTGTTCCAAGATATGGTTTCTTTCCTAGGTTCACGTGTATATTATGAACATGATGTTGCCTGATCATGATAGCAATGTTCTCCTCAGAAGCAAGAATTGTCATGCTAATATGGCTGCACTTGTTGGGCCAGGGACCCCAGACACCTAGGGCAATGATGGGATGTCCCATATTATTGCAAATCCCAGGGCAGGGAACATGGGAAATCCCATCTACCCCAGGGCCTAGAACCATGCTTTGCCCTGGGACATGAGTGGATGTCCCTGGGATGACCTTGGTCCAAGAGGCATTTAGCTTGAATGGTTTGGAGAAACTATTCAGCCTAAATGCTTACAGAAAAGGGTTACCTGAAGTGCATCAGTATTGTAATTGACGAAGCTCATTGCCTTACTGATTGGGGGGATTTTTGCCCAGAGTATAGAGAGCTTGGTCGACTACGGTATGTGGTGCTGCTGAGCGTGCCACTGCTGGTTACATCCGCAACTATCACGAAGAGGACCCTTCGTGATCTCACTCATCTTCTGCATATGTCCTCCAGCTGCACAGTCATCATTCACTGGTCAAGTGATTGACCTAATATTGGGATCAGCGTTAAAAAAATAAAATACACACTTAGCAGCTTCGCTGATCTCACATTCCTCATCCCTGCAGGGTTCAAAGTAGGAGATCCACCGCCACCAAAATTTCTTATTTTCTTTGATGATATACCAGCTTCTATAAACACAGCATGCATCTTGCGCCATCGTCTGCCACATGAGCTGAAGGAGAAGATTCGCTGGTTTAATGCCGACATGTCAACACAATACAAGGACACAGAGCTAGAAAAACTTATTAGCGGAGAGACATGGGGTCTCTGCACAACAACATCATTTGGGTTGGTGTGTACAACTCAAACTCACATCAACGAGTTATTTAGTTGACCTCTATAGGGTATGGACGTACCAGATATCTTGTTAGTTATTCAGTGGCGAGCAATGTGTAAGTTAGCTGCTCTCTGGCAATGCTTCAGTCGAGCTGCTCGGGACAGGCAGCTTGCTGGTACCGCTATCTTATTCGCAGAGAAGGAACACTTTGACAACGAAAAAGCTGCAAAGGCAGCTAGAAAGGCGAAGTGGGCTGGGACACATAAACGGACAGCTAATGAAGCTAGCTTACCTGACACAGCGCGTCCCATGAAACGTATGGCATTGTCTTTGCCCAATGGAGAATCTGCGCATGCCTCTGATATCCAGTATGATGCATCTACGAGCCTTGGCATCGCCTTGAGTCATGTCTCGGATGAAGAGTCAGACAAAGAAGAATTTTTATCAGTACCTACTGACGCACCCAGCATGAGTCAAAACAGTGGAGATGACACATTGTTGGAGGCGTTGGCGAGAGGAGAGGATCTGTCGGGTCAATCAGTGTATGTTGGCAAGTGGCGGAAGAGGGACTTGGACGTAGGCGTTGATTTCCTCATCAATGCCAAGAAATGCACGGGTGTGATGTGTCGGAGGAGGGTCTTCGATGTTTGCTTCGACAACGCTGCAGCTGGTGGGAAAATATTATTTGCTAATGAATTGTAATACTAATTTTGTGCACCAGTGTCTGATCACCTCGAGTGCAACAGCGAGAATGTACAAGGCTGTCCCTGCTGCCAAATCATGGAGCCTGTCATCTGTTGCGACATCCATAATCCTTTGGAATTTGCTTCATATAACTCTCCCAGCTCTAAGGCACTGCAAGCAACTCAGCGTTCACACCTCCCCAAGTATATGAAGGACAAGAATGACTATGATCTAGAGAGAGCGCTTCTCACCTGGCACAAGGAAAAAACCACCACTGTTTACGGACAGGCATGCCTCTACAACAATGGCCCGGTGGTTATGACTAACTCGACACTCGACTGCATCATCGACTGTACACACCATCACAAGATTCAGACACCTCAAGAACTCAAAAAGGAGACCATGTGGGTCGACAGCGATATGTATGCCGATGAAATCCTCTCTCTCATTCAAAGGCACACTGCGCTACATACATCATTACTTACTTCTACGTCGCTGAGACATGGTACTGCGATGGCACTTAGTGTCATCAATCCTGTCACCATCCCAACCGCACCACTGCATGCCTCTGGCAGTGGCTCTACCCCACCCGTGAAGCGCTGCACTGCTAAATGCAGTGCTTGTGGCCAAGAAGGTCACAATGGTAAGTGTCATATATTACAACTAACTTCCTGCTCACATGTATGGTTTCAGCTCGTAATCATTTATGTTCGAACCATCCAACCCACGCCTCAACTGGCAACAAGGAGAATGTAAGTCAATCGTTGTGTATTGCATGTGCATGTGTTAAGACTTGGTCTGCATAGATCACAGCACAGCTCAACTAACTATATCAGTTCTACAATAATATCATCCAACTCTTCTAGTCTGTCCATCTTGTTCTCCATGAATGTAACCCCTCGTACTAGCTTCTCTATCATATCTTGTCCCTTATCGCTAAGCTCATCAACTTGATGGCAGCTTTTCCTTCCTAGAGATATTTTGTGTGGAGAATTTGACACCAGTCGTTCTTGAATCTTTGCAAATGTTTTCCTCATGTCTGGCAGCGTGTGATTGGTTGTTAGGTGTGCACTGTCAAAGTTTTGTTGTACTGATGCTTGGAGATTTTGGTACACATTAATGAGTGGTGACTCGAGGATTATTCGCTCAACAGACCGGTTTGATCCTTTCCCCCTGTTCTTCACCTGTTGGCCAATGGTAAGTTATGTACTATAGTGCATGAACACGCTAACCTTTGTGAATAAATTGTTCAGCTCGACGCACCAATCCACAGCTCACCATTTCATTGGTTGACCTGTTGGGTTTATGAGAATATGGTAGCGGATTGCACACCTGTCAATTAAGTGAGTCGTTTCATCTAGCACAAAGGGGCTAGAATGCTAACCTTAGACCTGGTGGATAGACACAGTGTATATTGAATAGGAAATTCGTCATGTGAGTAGCATATTTATGCTTTCCTGTTGCTTTGAGTATCAGTATCCAACTGATGATACAAGTCTCAGCATGACCAATATCGCTGCGGTTCATCACATATGACAGTTTGTCATACAGAAGAAAATACTTGTTCAAGAGTAGCACATTTTCAAATTGTAAGTCCTGTTCCTTCTCTTGTTCCCTATGCATCCATTGTATCTGATTCCTACCAACATATGTGCAAGCAATCCTGTCAGCCATGTTTTTCAGGTCATCTAATGTTGGTTTCGAGAGTGCAAACCCCTCGAGGTTACTGAATCCACCGTTAGTCTCCACATCCACTCTCCAGCAATCTAAGCGATGACATATACCAGCATGCCCTATGAGCTGGTGCATTCGACAAAAGCCCGGCTTCGTTGAATAAATTCCGGTTTCCTTTGGACGTAGTTGAGCGATATCGTGCATCAGACTTGTCTCGTCCTCATGTGCCGCTGATGGTTGGATGAAGCAACACCACAATACATCAGCGCATGCCATCTTTAGATGGAATAGTCCTGGTATGAATATAACGTGTTGAAGACAATTCCAGGAACTGGATTCAATCGAGTGGCATAACTGGGCCACCTGGAGCCTTTCTCCAGTGCCGAGGTCACTGTGTATGAGAATGACATATTCCAATATGTCTGGTGAGTCTACATCAGAGCCATGATTCACCTCTAACTCCACTGCAGGTTCATCTATCCCGCCCTGTGCAAGGAGGTCTATTACTGCTTGGATATTCCCATTGACAGTAGAGTTATTGATGTCCATGGCTCGAGCTGCAAAGATGGGTGTCTTTACAAGGGGTATTTGTTCAATACATTCAGGGTCCAGGATCATTGATCTGAACTGATGGAAATATTCCAGCCTGTAGGTACAGAGATTGCACAAGAATGTCCAGGAGTTGAACTGGTCCCGACGTGACAGTTTCAGATTTGGGTCCAGTGGCTCCAGATGTAACAGCTGTTCCAACAAGTGCCGCCATACGCATTTATGGGACGTGTGTGAGTCGTCCACTTGTGGGTTTAATGCTGACTTCTCCCACAGCTCCCGCAAACACTTCAAGTCATCTAATGTAACACTGTGGACAAGCAGAAACAGTAACCCCGATGTGAGGTGCTTGAGGGAGTCGTTTGATTTCTCTGTAGTCGGAACGTATGATTTCAAGTCCACGTCGAAGTTGTCATATGCATATGATGCGAGGAGAGATCGGCTGAGACATTGCAAAGAGGTTTGTGATTCCGTCGACAAAGCTTGGATCGCCATATTGATTGTGTCAGTAGAGACGGAGATCCTGAGGTGAGCGAGAGTGTCGATAACCTTGTAGGGTGTATGAGCTGACTGCAGGAACAAGCCCAGAACACTTTGCAATGCATTGGCCTTCTGGTTGGAACCATGCATGAGGATACTCGTAATTATCATCTTCTTCTAGTTTCCGATGTCATTTGATTTGCATTTTTTTCGAGCATAAAACACACCATCATTTTTATTCCACCATGGCGCCTACTACTCCTGCCCTTGGCTGATGGGCTTGATCTCTCATCCCCTGTAAGTTCATTGATTAACCCTTCAAGATTGATCTCATCCACATCATCCCAGTAGTTGTCCTCACGCCCTGCTATATCCAATGCAACATGCTCATCGCCCCTGGACTCCTTATCACCAAGCAATGTTCCAAGGAGAGTCCACCATGTTGGAGCGCTGACCTCCATTTCCCGTGCCATTTCCTTTAGATCAAACTCCTCTAATTGTTTTATAGAAGCACCAGATGCCTTAAAGTGCCAGCCATTTTCCTCAGATGTGAGACAATGAAGCTCGTGTAAGTATGTGTTTGCGGCCACCCTGAGCAAGTGCGGTGCGAGCTGACGTTGACTTGCAGGGTGTTGTGAGAATGCATCGAGGATTTCGCCCGAGCATTCAACAAGGTCGCCAACAAAGCAATGGTTTTCATACTGTTGGCTGGTAAGAAGGGTCACAATAAGCCCAGCTACACTGATCTGGCACTGATCCAGAGCCTCGAAGACTATGTGGAGAGGTAACATGTGGTGTAGCACGTGTTAGCTGACCTCGGTGCAGTCCTGCTGTACAGCCCATAGTGGCACCTTTTATGTACGTAGGCTGGCATTTCATTCAAGGGAGTTCCATTCCACACTAACGTGTGCCTGCAGCCAACTACAGAGTGTCTAGTGCACCTCGTCGACCGTGTTGGAATATTAAACTGCCCTTAGTAGTACTTACCTTGGTGCGAAGATTGGTTGCTTACATAAGCAGAAAAGCGGACTACAGTAAAGTAAATTTTCTCCTAGTCTCCTCAGTAGCTTGTTGATACTGAGGAGTAAGTCACACATTTTACTTAGCCTTACACTTACTGACCACCTGTAGAGTAATCATCTGACAGGTACATACTAATATATAAGTAGCTTGTTGATACTGAGGAAGTAATCATCTGACAGACCATCCTTTCTTCGTTGTTACTCTCAACGAGGATAGAGGTTGCCTCACTAGGACATGCGCAAGTCAGTCTCAAGCAGTTCGATACAGTTCTCATCTTCAAGGACTTTGTTACGCGCAGGGATATCTCACCAGCCGAAATTGACTAGTGTTGGCGATGAGGCGAAGTGCGTCGTCGCTCTTGCGATATCTCCTGGGTTGACCTCCAGGGCTTAATAGTTTTACCCCTCCTATGGCCAAGCGAGCAGTTCTGAGGTAGTATTTGTCAGAGAGAAGCTAGCCTGGTTGCAAGGTAGCTAAAAGCTAAGGAATACATCCATGTCCCTATGGGTATATATACTACTCGAGAGTGTTTGGATATGTGTGCGTATACGCGTTGAAGACGTGTCGCGACACGCTCCAAACAGGGAGAATGACTCGAGATGAGTACATGGGGCATAGGGCATTCCCTAGGAAAGGAAACGAGTCCGAGAAAGGGGATATAGCTATGCGTTTGTGTGAAGAACGCGTCGCGCGTATCCCATTGTAATCCAAAAAGGGAAAGTGACTCGACGTGGGGAAATATGAAATAGGAAGTGTCGAGTCGCATCGATCAGAGAAGGCCGATCGAGGGAAGGGAAGGCCATATAAGAGATGGCGTACAGTAAGCGTCTATAAAAGGAAAACATAGTTGAGTAAGCGTCGCGAGATGCGTCTCAAATACAAGAGAAAGAAAGAGAAAGAGAAACAGAAAGTTCACACTTGCGAGGGAGACCCGGTCAGTTAGGCGAAGAGATGATATGGCGTATCATTACCCCCCTCTCAAGGTCGAATCACTGGAGAGACGGGTAAGAGCTGTCTGGGGGAGCTCGATTTAAGGTCAGGAGCTCGACCATGATCGTCGGAAGGAGGAATTTAAAGGGGGCCCCCGCACCTAACCGAAGGGTTTGTAGGGGAGCGACGTCTTCGGCGAGGGTAGAGTCGAGGGAGGACGGTTCCCGGAATTGTCCATTTGGAACCTTGGCCGTTGCGACAGAGCAGGTGTCCTCACCTTTGGCAATCGTAGCAACGCATTTCCCAGAGGGGGTGGCTCCAATCGAGCGCCTTTCTTCCCGAAACGACCTTTGGGAGGTCATCATCGTAGGGGAGGACGATGAAAGAAGAGGCGGTGTGAGGAGTTGGGAAGGGGTTGCATGCGTTTATTGCGAAGGGAAGGTTAAGTGTGCGAGCTCCTGCATTAAAGTAGGCGGAATGAAGGAAGTTCCGCCAGTCGTCATAGTTGACCTGGTTCCCAATGGATCGTTCGGTAAGGAGAGAGGCGGTATGGTCGAGAAGGACCTTGACACCTCGTTCTCTTGGGGAACCGGCCAAGTCGTTGGGGACCTCGATTGTCTCCTCACTGGTTGAAGACGTTTCAGAGCTTGAACATTCCCGTTCGAGGCCATCTGCACTAGCCACTCGAGCTCTTCTCTCGTCCAGTCTTCGTGGTTGAGGACTGTCTGTCCTGCTGAAAGTCCACGACGGCGGACGTAATCCGCTGAAGACAGGAGTTTCCATTTGTTTTTCTTGGAAAGGAGATTGAGCTCGAGGAGATTGTCGGCCCTTGCACTTATCGCTGTTGCAAGCGAGTGCCGGGTCAACGGCCTGAGCAGAGTAGGGGTGAAAGTCTCGAAAGGACCGCCAGACCTCTTCTCCAAACATAGTGTGCATGAGGTTCACGGTAGCTTTTTGGATGTCCATGATGTTGTCCACATGGTCGCTGTTGTAAAGGTCCATGTCTGCCTTTCGGGCAACATTCCCTTGGAGACCTTGGGAGACCTCGAATATTTGGGGGACCCGAGAAGCTATGAATTCTGAACCTCGGTAGATCTGAGACAACATCCGTAGGCGTTCATGATGTTCGCCTGCTCGCCAGCCAAGTGAGTCCCAGTGCTCGAAGTTTTCGAGCACCCGCAGAACACGGAGGAGCTGTTCCGGCATGAGTACCAAGCTTGTCTTGGCCTCACTGGGGGAGTCGACCTCGTTTGCTGTCTGTCGCTCGGTGAGTTTTGGGGCGACACTTGCAGCGGGTGGGTTAGAGGTCGGGTCGGGAGGGGTTGTCTCTGGATCAGGGGTTTGGGAGACAGGGGAGGAGTCGGCAGGGGAGTTGCAGCTGCAATAGGCTCCGAGAATGGGGGTCTTGCATGGGAGTAGAAGTGCAGAGGGGTAGGGGGAGGTTTTAAGGACTCGGGTCTTTCGCTTCGCCTTGGTGTTGGCGAGCGAACGGACCGTGAATGAGGAGTGGGAGTTCGGAATGGGTCCTGGGCTACCGGAGGCGACCCGTGACCAGTACTCCTGAAGACCCCTGAGCATTGGGTCTGTCGACTCGGAGGATACGGATGGTAAAGGGGTTTGGGATGGTGAATCGTCGAAGGCATAGTCGTCGGAAAAGGAGACGGGTTCATCGCATGACGGGAGTATGGAGCTGTCATCGAAGGAGTAGTGTTCAGAGTTGTGTTCATGAAGAGGAGACATTTGAAAGCGGGAGACGGTGTCGTTTCTGGTAGGAATGGAGGATATCCAGGGCGTTATATAGGTTTTCTGGGGGTTCCCAGGTATTGGATGAATGCCCGTATCCAGTCCATTTGACCAGGTATTGGTAGGTTTGTTGTTTGGCATTCGTCGAGGGCGCAGAGGCGCATCCTTTTATGCGTCCCTTTGTCTTCCTTCGAGAGCCGACAACTCGGTGTTTGAGAATGTTCTCGACTTCCCATTCGGGTAAGTCATCGATGAGATCGGGAAGGGGTGGCATATCGGCTCTTCCATATTCGTCGTTTTCTTTGAACGGGTAAATCCGTGACGTGTGAAATACTGGATGTATTTTCCACGTTTCGGGTAGTTTGAGCCGAACTCCCACAGGTGAGCCTACTTTGGTAATCTCAAAGGGGCCGACGCGTCGGGGTGCCAGCTTCGTGCTCGGGATGTCCCTTTTGAGGGTAGCTGCATCTAGCCAGACCAGCTGTCCTTCTTTGGGGATGGTATAGGTTCCCTTGCTTCTATCTCTCATGACTTGTTGTGCAGCCTTGTGAGATAGAATTGCCGAATCCCGATTGGCAGCTAGTTGTTGCATCCGATCATCTACTGTCGGCGCATCAGATGACTTTGACATGGAAGGGTAGGGCACTGGGTTGTAGCCATAGATCAGCGAATAAGGGGTCTGCTGATGTACGGAATGAACCCTGGAATTGTGCGTGAACTCAGCTTGAGGTAAGTACCGAGCCCATTCTTCTGGTTTGGTGTCGCAGTACATCCGAAGGTAGGTCTCGACCTCTTGATTGACGCGTTTGCTTTCACCATTGGTTTGAGGGTGGTAGGCTGTAGAGAGTTTTTGTTGTACGCCCAACGCCTTGTAGAGTTTGGTGGTGAAAGCCGATGCGAATTGTGGACCCCTATCTGATATTACGGCATCTGGAATGCCATATCGAGGGTACACGTATTGGAGGAAGAGGTCGGCCAGGCCGACAGAGTCGCATGTCTTCTTGCAGGGGATCAAGACTACTCCTTTCATTCACTGCAAGCATTTCACAATTTTTCATCCCAAAATATGCTGAAAAAATTGAAAAAAGAGATACTCTTTTTTTTCAGCTGTTTTCAAAGAAAAAAGGCAAATATAATGGAATGTTTTCTTTGTCTTTTCTGCCAAAAAACATGAATTAATGGTAATGCCCATTAGGTTCTTCACTAATGGGTATTAGCATCCATCAATGTTTTTTTAGTAAATCATGCAAAGAAAACAAAGTGTTATTATTGCCTTTTCTCTTTGAAAATATGTGTCAAAAAAGAGTATCTCTTTCTTCAAAATTTTCAGCATGTTTTCTCAAGAAAAATTGTGAAATGCTTGCAGTGATTAGTCCTTGATCCATGATGGTGAGGATGGAGTCGTATCCTTCTGACTCCGGTAGATCGGTGATGAAGTCCATGGAGATCTGCTTGAATGGGAAGGGGTTCTTTGCCACGTCGTTTGGCATAACCGGAGGCGTGAGAGGGTGAGTGATGACCTTATTGGCTTGACAGCCAGGGCATCCTTTCACGTACTCTCTTACCTGCTTCCACATTCCAGGCCACCATACTTCGTCTTTCATTTTCCACATCATTGCTTTCACTCCAGGGTGTCCAGCAGCCGCTAGATCATGATTATCCCGGAGATACTCGCATTGGAGGGGAGGAGGGATGTAGAGCCGACCGTCGTGCCGCTTGGTTTGATCGTCCTCCTCATGTATAGCGTCTTGCTTTGTGAGTGTGTCATCCTTCGGCGTTGACTCCTTTATTTTGTTGAAGAGTTCGCTAGATACGGCGAATACTCCTCTATCCAATCGTTGAACGTTGTTGGAAGATTTGTTGACAAGGTTGGATGTTTGGGTGGAAGGGGAGGACGACGAAGGGGTTTGGCTCTTCTTCTGAGCCGGGGCTTTAGCAGGTGTAAGTGGGGCTTCTCTTTTCTTTCCATTTTCCTTCAGCTTTGGCGCAGGTAGAGTCAGTTTAGGAGGAGGAAAGGGAGCAGAAGGGGATTTGTTTGCAGAAAACGGGAGTTTCACCCCCCCCTCGAGCCACAACGAATCAGGTAGTACCGTAGTCGTTGGAGAAGGGTCGGTGGAATAGTCAGGGTGGCGGGAAAGGGAGTCGGGAATAGTCATTAGCTTTCCTGGTTTGTGCATGAGCTGAATAGGAAAGTCTTGGAGGAAAGTGGCCCATCGAGTCTGCCTTCGAGAAAGTTGCTGTGGTGACCAATAATAAGTAAGATTTTGATGATCGGTGTACACCGTGGTGGGAGCAACTGGGGAGACTAAGTAATGTCTCCACTCCTCGAAGGCCCTAACGATGGCCAAGAGTTCCAGGTCATACACCTGGTAGTTTTGTTCAGCTCCGACAAGCGACTTTGAGAGATAGGCACAGGGATGGAGCTCTCCGTCCTCAAACTGTTGACAGAGGACAGCTCCAGTTCCCACAGCTGAGCCATCCATAAAGAGGGTAAATGGCTTCGAGAAGTCGGGGAGTCGGAGGACGGGCTGGGAGCACAGCGCGTTTTTAAGCTGACAAAAGGCGTCAGCTTGCTCCAGGTCCCACTTGAATGGGACATTTTTCTTCGAGAGGTGGTGAAGGGGGCGAGCGATTTGCAAGAAGGAGGGGATGAATTGTCGGTAGAAGTTGCAGAACCCCAGGAACTGCCGTAGTTCATGCAGGTTGTTAGGGGCTTTCCATTCTTGAATGGCTGCCAACTTTGTTTCCGAAGGTTTAATTTGTCCTTGTCGAATAAGGAAGCCCAGGAATTCGACTTCGGTCGTCTTGAAGGTACACTTCGAGATCTTCAGTCTCAGTTCCTCTTTGAGGGCGATCGACAAGAATTCCTCTATTCTCCGATAAAGCTCGTCCTTCGTTTTCGCATGTATTGTTACGTCATCCATAAAGATGACGAGTTTCTTCGCAAACATCATGTCGGCAAAGACGGTCTCCATGTACCTCTGGAAGGTTGGAGGGGAGTTGCATTGCCCGAAAAACATGACTGTTGGTTCGAAGAGCCCGCGAGGGGTGACGAATGCTCCTTTCCATTCATCACCTTCCTTTACCCGGATGTTGGTAAATCCCCAGCGAATATCGAACTTCGCGAAGTATGTTGACTCGGCCAGCTGGTTGAGAAGGGATTTCACATCCGGTAGAGGATAGGAATCCTTCACAGTATATTTGTTGAGTTCGCGGTAGTCTTGTACTAACCGCTTTTTGCCGTCTTTCTTTCCTATGAAGAACACCGGGGATGCCTGGGGAGACTTGGATTTGCGTATCTTCCCAGCGTTTAAGTTCTCGTCTAAGAACTCGTCGAGAGACTGTAACTCTTCTCGAGAGAGAGGATATATCGGTGCCTTCTTCGGTTTGAAGTCATCGGCAAGGTGGATCTCATGATCCAAGTATGGTCTTCGAGGGGGAAGCAGGGTATCGTCTTCAGAGAAGACCTTGGCGAATTTCTTGTAATGTGGCGGAAGGGCAACCTCCTCTTTCTGGAGTGCTGCTTCGAGTTGAGTTGAAATCGAAGTTTTCCGGAGCGTAACAAGGTCTACATTGTCGTAGTCCTCTTCGTCAGATGATAGGGAGAGTTGGGCGATGTAGAGATTGATTTGAAAGGACCTTGGGATATAGGCCAAAGTCTCCTAGTGGGGGAAGAGTGGTGAATTCGTCCCAGGAGGCTGGTGTTGCCTGGTGGAGGGTCAAAGAGTACAGGGAAAAGACCAAAAACGCGCCCAGAAACCCAAATAAAAGCTGTGATAATGTCTAGGGACTGTCTGGGGATGGGGAAGTAATATTCTGAGTCTTCTTTCGTCTTATTTCCGGCTTCTCGTCTGGGGTAACTCGTCTGTTATTATTCTAAGTATGTACAGTATGCTCGAAGTACTCACGCGGGCTTACATAAGCCACAACGCGTGCAAACACTAAGTAAAAAAAAACAAGAAAAGATAAAAGAAAACAAATCAGTAAGTAAAAACAATGAAATAAATGAAATATCCTGGTAGGGAGGATACTTTCCCTACATCCGAGGGTGGCTTTAAATAATGACTGTCCCCAGTCATCACCTACCAAGCTGTATCATAATCCAAGGCAAGGGTATCATCCTCAAAACAAAACTCTAGCTAGAAATGTGAAAATGCGAGCTCGAAACGAAACAAACCACATAAAAGAAACAAAACTACTACTCAGCTGATGGGGGAATGTAGTTAAAGCGACTCGAGGGTGAATCGAAGGGGGAACGAAGCTCGGGGGGAGCTCGAGGGTAGCTCGGAGGGGACCACTCGACCCTCGAAGGGGACTGGGTAGCTCGTGACCTCAAAGGATTCCTTGGAGTCATCTCGGGTTGAACTCGAGAGGTGGCAAGGGGTGGAACTGATCCTGAACTCAAAGGAGGGAAAGGTAACTGAGAAGCCAACCCTCCTGGGCCACGAGCGAGGGCCCAGAAGTCCAAACGAGCCTGTAATGTGCGCCCGAGCGCCTCACGAGGGATCTCCTCACCTGTAGGTAGCACAACGCGACCTCGAACCACCCCACACTTTCCTGCCACTAGATACGAGGCAAAAACTCCACACTGCACTCGAATGTGCCCCTCGCAACCACAGAAGAAACAAAATCCAAATCTTCGAGGCCAAACTTGGCGCCTCGGGACCTCTCGATAGGCAGAGGGATACCTGCTCGAAGCCATAGCCCCTCGAAGGGGAAGCGAGCGACCTGACACTCTCGAAAGGGACTCGAAACTCGCAGGGGCAGGGTTCGACAGTGAGGCCGGGGTCCCTCGAAGCAAGAACGAGTTCCCTAAGCATGACCCACGATGAGGGACAGGACGAAGGGAGTGCCTCGAGGGAGACACAAGACGAAACAAGCTCTTCGAGGAGGTGTTCGAGGACTCACAAGGTTGACAAGAGCGAGTCGAGGCAAAACCAAGGTCTCGAGGCCTGGTAGACATCAACTGGGAACGAGGGGGGCAAACCTTTGTACTCTCCAAATGGTCAACTCGATGTGGACATGACCATTGGTCCTCTCTCGAGCCTCGAAGCGAGTTCAAAGCCGACTCACCAGCCTGCTTATCCGGGACACACCGCCGTGGCTGAACCACAGTGTGCCACGAGCCTGCATTAGTGACTCAGCGAGGGGACGAGCTGCTCAAAGCATGCTTGGGGGAAGGAGGGGGAGTTTTCAAAGGTCGAGGGCATGCCTCGAGGGGGGAACGAGGGGGAAGCTTCGAGCTCGAGTGTGCCTCTCCCTGGGAGCATCTTCTAGAATGAGACCGAGAATACTCCACAGGGGTGTCTGATGGGGAACTGATCGAGGGCGAGTGCGCGCGCTGAGAGGGTTCCTCGGGGAACTCGTGAGCTGACGAGGCATCCTTTGAAACTAGATGAGGGGGTGAGCGGCCTACCCCCTCCTCGATAACCTCCTTTGTAACACAAACAATGACCTCGACAGGCCACAGGCAGCCCAACTCAAACAGGGGGTACCTGGATGCAAGCCTCCTCGAAACCTCGAGCTCAACTTGTGGTGGGAGCCCTCGAAGGAATAGCTGGCCTCGATGGCTCAACTCCAAGACATTCCAACTCACCAGGGCCAAGAACAAGACCTGGAAACGACGAAGGTAGTCCCCTAGAGCTGCAACTGAGCTTAGCTTGCTGCGACGAGTCCCCTTGAGGAAGGTATAGAACTCCTCGAAGTACTCGAGGACATCCTTGACTGGCTCAACCTCAGGGTACTGGAGAGTCACGAGCGCCTGGAAGTTCTCCCATCGCTCGAAGATTGGCGCGCTGGCCACAAGATAGCTCCAGAGCCTTCCAGTGTGGGGTGGTGCTCCGTCGATTGCAAACTGGATGAGCGACAAGGTATCTGTTGTGCCCTGGGCCTTACCATACTCCACTACGTCCTCGAGGTAACGCGGCAAGTCCTCGGCCTGCCCCAAGAACTCTGGGGGGGACTTGAGTGGGGCTCGAGACAGTCTGGCTGCTTCTTCCATCATGAGTAGTATATACGAAGCTCAAAAGAATATATATCACGTCGTAATTGATAATTGACAGCAGTACCGGGGTTAAATGCGAGCCTCAACTGTCAACAGTCAGTCTTGAAGGGTAAAACGAAGAGGTGGGGTTGCCTCGATGCGACCTCGAACGTCTATGGGGGGGTTGGGGGTGTGGCAACAAACCACGAAGGGGGGAGGAGGATGCAGAAACCTTGTATGATACGTCTCAAGGTGGTTTCGACCACCAAAACTGAAGCTAGTCGCCGTTGCGACTCGAACACTTAACTCTCAAATTTGCAGCCTCGCTCGACTGCAATACGTGCAAGAAAAATGATGATATAACGTCTGGTTATGTCTATGAACGAAGCAGGTGCGTCTAACAAAGCGTCTGTGTCACGAGTGTGTCTCGAAGGGCTCGGGGTTTGTCTGGGAGTCTCGAAGGGGCTGACAGCGTCTCGAAGGGGTGGTCAACTGACTCTAAGATGATGGGGAAGGGTTGCCTACAACTCAAAATGGCTCAAAACGCGAACAGGAGGTGCCAGGGAGCTATGCTGTGGCAGGGGAGGAGGACAGCAGTGCGCTGGGGAAGAACCGCTCGATGGAATTCTCCGAAACTTCGGGAGATGGTAGAGGCGGGCGAGGAGAAGTGGGCGAACGAAGAAATACGAAAAACGGCGCACCCAGTCCTGAGTTATTCCAGTTTTCGTCCTACAGAGCCTTTCTCCACAAAAATAAGAATATCTCCGGAAGTAATGAAGCGGACGCGACGAAAAAGGTACCGTTCGAAAGGTCTCGTCGAGTAGAATCAGAATCCTGAAAGGCGAGAGGTTTGGCGCGTCCAGTCACGAGAAAACGCGTGCACGAGCTCAGAGGTAGGGGAGAAGTGGGGTCACCAAGCAAAACAGCCCCCTCGCGGTGGGCTCCAGATGTAGAGATTGATTTGAAAGGACCTTGGGATATAGGCCAAAGTCTCCTAGTGGGGGAAGAGTGGTGAATTCGTCCCAGGAGGCTGGTGTTGCCTGGTGGAGGGTCAAAGAGTACAGGGAAAAGACCAAAAACACGCCCAGAAACCCAAATAAAAGCTGTGATAATGTCTAGGGACTGTCTGGGGATGGGGAAGTAATATTCCGAGTCTTCTTTCGTCTTATTTCCGGCTTCTCGTCTGGGGTAACTCGTCTGTTATTATTCTAAGTATGTACAGTATGCTCGAAGTACTCGCGTGGGCTTACATAAGCCACAATGCATGCAAACACTTATAAGTAAAAAAAAACAAGAAAAGATAAAAGAAAACAAATCAGTAAGTAAAAACAATGAAATAAATGAAATATCCTGGTAGGGAGGATACTTTCCCTACAGCGAGACAAGGGTCTCCGAACCCAATCATCTTTCGCTTCTTCCAATCAAAGATAGGGTTGTACTCGGTCAAGAAGGGCATCCCTAGTAGGACATCCTCCCTGGATTTTAGCTCCATTTCGAAGGCATGGATTTTCACTAGTTTGTGAAAGATCCTAGCATTGAAGGTGCAAATATGAGTGACCTCTTGTTTGCTTGGTCCTTCGAAACTTCTTGCTTTCCAGGGGTGTTTGACCCGACTTTGTTTGAGTCCGTACTTCTGGACCATTTTCGGGTGAATGACATTGACCTTGGAGCCACTGTCAATCACCGCGTGGAGTACTGCGTCTTCTCGGTCTACCAGGAACAGGGACCCGAACAGAGAGGAATTCGAAACTGCTTTCGATTGCTCAAAGTCCGTATTGGCTACAGAAGTAGTCCTATTAGTCCATGTCCTTCCTGCAGACGAGATGGAAAAGTTCGTAGCTCTGCCCTGTGCAGCATTGGGAGAGCTGTTTAAAAATCCTGCGAAGTGCGAGGATTGTTGTGCAAGGATACATGCTCAATCGTCTTGATGGCATTATCCTCGGCTTGTTCTTCTTCTTGAAGTTTTTGAAGTAATTGATGGATCTTCTTTTGTCAATCTTCTCGATTTGGAGAATGCCCTTCTTTCGGGCATTCGGATCTTCGATGACCAACCTCGTTGCATCCCCAGCACGTGATCTCTCTGATCCATGATCGTTGATTGCCTTTCTGGTTCCAGGACTTCTTCGGAGGTCCACCAGAAGTTTGTCGGTGATCGACGTCCATTGCATAAGGATCTCGATCTGATGCGTGGTTAAAATGGGACTTTGTGATGTTTTGTCCCAGGATGCGTTGGTCTTCTTTCGTTTGTCGACCCGTGAACAGGCGAAGTTGCGAGAGAGCAGTTTGTGTGGCTGACGCAGCTGCAATCCATTCTGCCGGTGTTGTTGGGCAGGAGTTGGTTTTTAGGATCCACTCATTCAGCTCGGGTTTGAGGCCTCTTCCAAAGAAGACTCCGGCCTCAGGGCTCGTCTCCGACAACTTGGCCTTGTTTGAAGCATTGAGGAAGTCCGTGATGTACTCTTCGAGGGTTCTCGACCCTTGTTGAATCGAAGAGAGTTTGAGTAGTGCCATCTGCGAGACATCCCCAACCTTGAACATAAGGTCTAATTTTGAAAGGAATTGTGACCATGAATCGGTGATCCAGATCATGTCGAGGAGAAGATTCTTCTTGGCATAGTTCTCTGCCCAGGCTTGGGCTGAACCCTTTGTCATGAACGACAAAGTGAAGCCAATCTTCTGCTCTGCTGATCGGTACACATGAGAGTTGATACCCAGATAGGTTTTGATGGATGTCAACCATGCGTCATAGGTAGCGTGGTTCCCATCATACTCTCGTGGTCGATTCAGGTTTAGTTCCTTTTGCCCTGCTCCAGAGTAAGAGTCGTGTTCCTTTCCTTTCTCCTCGGAACCTCCTCCAGAGCCTCCAGGGTCTTTGGGTTTCGATGGGATAGAGAAGTCCACTTTGCTTTTCAATTGGCCGCGGTACCAGTCCACCAGCTCGGTGACGGGTACGTCCACCTGGCCTGCAAATGGTTCTCCCATGTCGATATCTTGATATGCAGGGTGGATTTCTTGATGAGAATCCAGAAAGTCGGCTCCAAGCGAAGAAGAGTCTTCTTCCTTTTCAGGAGCGGTTTGCGGTTCTTGTTCCGCAGGAAGGGTTCCTAATCCTAAGGCAGTCGTAAAGACTCCGTAAGGATTCTCCAGGAACGAAGGGGTGCCTCGTTGAGTAGTGCCGCTAGCCTTTCTTGTAAGAGCTACGGCTTCCGCTACCGGTGAGGTTTGTTTCGGGGAAGTAGGGGACGCCTCGACGGCGTAAGGGTGATATCGGGATGAAGAGGTGGAGGGTTCTCTTCGAAGAGGTAAAGCAGATGTTTCGGAGGGTTTCTCCTTCTGCTTTTGTTCCTTCTTCTTGGGAACCGGGGGTCAGAATTTAGAAGTGGTCGATCCTGTAACAGAGGGTGGTCTCTGAGGATCGGGAGGGTTGTTGCCTAGGTGTGAAGACATGTTGACAACGGAAGGGATAGATGTTGGATAGGGGTGTGGACAACGGCTGGGGTAATTCCCACAGTTGTTCCGAGTGTCCGGGGTAGAAGTCTTCTAGAGGGCCAGCGGGACCACCGCAAGGATGTTCCTCGTAGAAGATGAAGAGGTAGTCAATCGATCTACTTCTTCAGGGATGGGGAACTCGAGGCTTCGCTAGGGACGATTGTCGACCTAGGAAGACTTCGAAGAGATCTTCGAAGTTCTCGAGAGTTGCGTTAAAGTCGCTAGACTAGCTTTTAGCTTTTGTTACGCGCAGGGATATCTCACCAGCCGAAATCGACTAGTGTTGGCGATGAGGCGAAGTGTGTCGTCGCTCTTGCGATATCTCCTGGGTTGACCTCCAGGGCTTAATAGTTTTACCCCTCCTATGGCCAAGCGAGCAGTTCTGAGGTAGTATTTGTCAGAGAGAAGCTAGCCTGGTTGCAAGGTAGCTAAAAGCTAAGGAATACATCCATGTCCCTACGGGTATATATACTACTCGAGAGTGTTTGGATATGTGTGCGTATACGCGTTGAAGACACGTCGCGACACGCTCCAAACAGGGAGAATGACTCGAGATGAGTACATGGGGCATAGGGCATTCCCTAGGAAAGGAAACGAGTCCGAGAAAGGGGATATAGCTATGTGTTCGTGTGAAGAATGCTGTAGGGAGTCTATACTCCCTGAAGCTACAGAGCGCCCTTAGCAGCCTTTCTCACTCTCAGTAGTCGCTTGCTCACGCATTATGACACTCCCTTGGCTAGTAACATCGCTGCGTATGTTAACGTCACACCTTCCGCCACATCACGTGCTCGTGCCTGCAACATCGCCGCTGACTCACCAGCTACTGTATTAAGCCCATCCCCTAACGCACGTATCCCTCCCTTCACGTGACCACTGAACACCGTGTGTTGGCGATTCCTACCAACCTGTCACACGTCATCCCAGCCCCTCGGCGTCTATATCCATGCTACAAGCGCCGAAATGGCCGCCTCCCTAGTAAACATCGCTGCCCGTGTCCTTACTTCGTCAACGAAATCGCCGCCAGCCCCACTGCACCTCCCTCCGACCCAAGTACAGAGTTATACCTTTTCTTCTTTACTTACCTTCGCGATTCTGGACCTTGTTTGTTTTAATTTCCATCTACATCACTGCAGCGCTTGTGATTGTCCATACGTCGGTCTTTGTATTTTCTTTTATTGCTTTAGACGTTTGACAGATCCGAAGTATTCCGATTTTACCTTAGAAACCACTGTCCTTACACTACAAAAAGTCCGCTGTACATAGAAAAATAACCACCCACCTTTTGGAGTCACTATCTGCGTGTCTAAGAGTCTTCCTGAGTCCCTAGAGTCGTTTTCCAGAGTATCTTCGAGTCCCCAGAGTCAGTCTTATCGTCTATTCGTCGTTCTTGAGTCTTCCTGCCCCAGAATCGCTGCTGTGCCTACTACAAGTCCGCTTCAGTGTTTACAGCGTCTACCTACGAGTTCAAGAGCACAAAATCGCCCCCCTACGAGTTATCGCCATCAAGAGATTGTAGAAAAGGGCTGTAGGCAGCCTCAGTAGTGACTCAACTACTATGTATATTAGATGTACCTGTAGGCAGCTACAGGGAATCAGTAAGTAGTCTACTATAAGGAATGTATGTGCTTACCCTCAGTAGTGACTCAACTACTGAGGATACAGTACCAAAATGTACTACAAAGTGCGCTCTAAGCGCTTATGTAACCAAGTGAAAACTCGCACCAAAATATACATCACACTGTGGTGATTCAATCTCCAACAGAGATATCCCCAGCCCTCTAGAAGTTATCCTGCACCTGTCTAAGGCAGACTTTCGAGTTCTTCGTCACCAACACTCCCCAGTCACTAAGAGAAATCCTCCTTCGCCTTCTAGCCCTCCCTTCTGTCTCCTTCCAACACAGCACCCCTTGGGACGAGCCTAGGTCTAACCTACAGCTTTCCCCCACTTTCCCCTTGCGCTCTCACAGGAAGAGTTGCCCACATCGTTTTGGAGCCCACTGCGAGGGGTCTGTAGATCTGGAAAGGAGATCCCTTCAACCTACCTGCCACAGAACTGAACTTGAAGAGCTCTTAGAGCCCTTCCGTCACCTTTCTATATTGTCCTCTGATCTTTTTGTCCCCGCTGCTAACCCCTGTGATATCCCAGAGCTTAACTCTCCCGATACAGAGTTTTTTCAAGCAGATTCCCCCCATCATCCAGAACCTGCCTCTTCGTCGTCAATTGATATACCAGGTGCCTTCGAGCTTGACGAGTCGTTCGCACCACCGCCAGATCGTCAAGAGTTATCGCCGTTTACCGACTTATTGTCTTCGTCCTCCTCAACAGCCTCAATTTTCGCCGCTGAACAGCTCCTTCTTCCTTCATCATCCCTTAACCCCTCTCAGAGTCTTATTTAGCCACTAGTCCAACCTCCTCCACCGATATCATCCAGAAATCCGCTTTCAATTCATAATCCCCCTCCCCCTTCGTCATCAATTCCAGTTCCCATGTCCAACTCTACCAACCATCGTGAAATGCCGCTACGGGGCTCTAACAAAGCCCCCAAATTCTCAGGAAAGACAGAAGATATTTGCACCTATTTCGAGGACGTCGACCAGATCTGCACTGATGCAGGAATCCCCGTCGACAAGGTCAAAATCAAATGGGCCATATGTTACACCAACAGAAACGAGTCGGAACTCTGGTCGTCCCTCGATTCCACCGCAGGTGATGACTGGGAGGACTTTATTAATGAAGTAACCAGTTTCTACCCTGGTGCTAATGTTAAAGGTCGTCAATACACTAAAGCCGACCTCGAAACCCTCCTCCATCACCAAGTGCAGAAGCCCATGTCGTCCCTCGATGATCTCGGCAAATATGTCCGCGAATTTCGTCGTATCGTCGCCCTCATCAACAAAAAGAAGAAACTCCCTGACGACTACGTCAACAAGAAGTTCCTTGAAGGTTTCCCCCCCAGATTCCGTAACTGCCTTGCCACTCGCCTCCAACTCAAGGATTTAGATCATGACGTCGACGATCCATGGCCATTTGACGACGTCTACAAGCATGCGACCTACCTCTTAAGTGGAGCATGTCGAAACATTGCTCAGGTTGACAGCTCGGCCTTATTCCCCGAACCCCATTCCCAACTGACATCTCTGCCTACTATCCTGAAATGAGAATATGTCCAAGCCGCTGACCCTGGCTCGGGAAGCTGCCAGACTCAATCTCAAGAACAACAATTTCGCCGCTCCTTCGATCCCCGCTGCTTCTTCTGTGGCGGCACCGATGGTCACAGGACTCCTGAGTGTGAACTGTGCCAGGAATATGTCCGCCAAGGGACATGCGTGCTCATTGGCGGTAGGGTCTTCATGAAAGATGGCTCTGACATTCCTAGATCCGCCGCAGGGCGGAATTTCAAGGAAAAGATCGACAACTTCTTGGCTCTTCGAGAGTCTATTATGGCATCAGCTAATCTCGTCTCTATTCAGTCCCCAGGAACCACTTCTTCGTCTCGAGGGCGTGATACCCCTCCCCATCTCGTTAATACCATGTTCTTCGGTTCTAATGACACCACGGAGTTTCAGGTAGAAGTTCACCCTTCGTCTTACCTTGTCGACAAGGAGATCGAGGATAACGCTGACGAAGAAGACAAGCGCGCCCTAGCCAGAGCCTATGCTCAGGTCGAGGAGCTTAAGAACGCCATCAAGAAGAAGAAGCCCGCTCGTTTCGACAGTGTAGAAATCCCCGCTCGTTGTCCTCGTAATGCCGCCACTGTCAACCCCCCTCTAGACAACAACTCTGCACCAACCTCAGCTTCGAACACTCAGCTGTTGTCTAACATCCCTCAGACTAGACCTAATGCCGCCAAAGCGTCTAACCCCAAGCCTCAAACTAACTCTACCCCTCAGTTTCGTTACCAGAGTGGCTTTGACGAAGCTGCTGCCACTAAACACCTCGTGTCCCAAGTCTTAGGTGCTAAGATCAAGATTTCAACACAAGATCTTCTAGCAGTCAGTCCAGAAATACGTAAACAGATAAAAGAGATGGCCATGACGAAGAAGATAGCCATTGGTAGCCTCGAAACTGCGGCGGAGTTTTCATCGTCCTCTGTGTGGGCACATTACGAGCAATACCTTGTGAAGGATACTGAGGGGAAGTGTGTTGGCTTAGCCACGGCTCCTCTTCGTGCTGTAGATGGGATCTTGATGGATAAACTCCAAGTCGAGTGCATTCTCGACAGTGGATGCCAGGTGGTAGCCCTTAGATGTGAACTATGGGAAGCCTTAGGTGCTCCACTTCGTTCGGACATGTGTATGACTCTCGAGGCTGCTAACCAATCTAAAGAAAGCACTCTAGGGGTCATCGAGAATGCTACCTTGCGTATTGGGCCAGTCGAGGCTCACTTACAGATTCAGGTCGTTGACCGAGCACCCTTCGACCTCCTGCTAGGACGCCCCTTCTTCTGCCTACTCAGTAGTGTTCTGCGCAACTTCCCCGATGGGGAGCAGTCCTTGGAAATCCGTGACCCCAACTCTGGGCAGCAACTATTAGTCCCGACTCATCCTCGCCATTGTCTACACCCCTACCCTCGATTTGTTAACCCAGAAGACGAAGCAGAGTACTTCGCTCGCCAGAATTATTGCCACCAATTACAAGAAAGAGAACAGGGTTTTTAGCTTCGGTCAATGACTCGACGGAGTTACGAGGAGACCAAGAGAATCTAGTATCTGTGTGTTCCCTTTATGTTGCAGACTCTCCTTCTTCGACTTCAGATTTTATTTTACCTTCTTCCACAGACTCTAAACAAAACGCCGCCGTGGCTTATTTATACGACTATAACACTGCCAGTACGCCCATTATTGATCCTTTTGACTCGAGTTTCATTTCTCCAAAAGATCCCTTTTTATTTTCTACGAGTACTACTATTTCTCCGCTGACACTTTCAGTTCTACGATCCTCTCTTCATTTCGACCCGATTTATCACGTTTTGAAGTACAAACCTGTAGCGAAGAAGGTGAAGCCTATCCTGACTGCAATGCCTGTCGAGTTCAGAGTAGAGCGTCAGGAGATTGGTGATCCTCTTGCAGATCTTCCTGTATTACCATACCATCCTCCCCCTTTCATTCCCAGTTCTAGATTTACGGCACAACGAGCAGAAGAGCTAGACCTCGATCCTGCCAAGTTCCTTTGGCCGGCGGAATTGAACCTTGTTCAATGGCTCGTTCGTACCCACGAGGCAGCTTTCGCTTGGGAGACCTCTGAACGAGGAACCTTTCATGAAGATATGTTCCCCCCTCTGAAAATTCTGACGCTGTCCCACAAGCCCTGGGTCGAACGAAATATCCCCATCCCTCCCGCCATTTTTCGAGACGTCGTTAACATAATTAAAGAAAAGGTTGCCGCTGGTGTCTACGAGCCATCGACCTCGTCCTACCGATCCAAATGGTTCTGCGTCGTCAAGAAAGATGGCAAATCCCTTCGTTTAGTCCACGATTTGCAGCCACTAAATGCCGTCTCTATTCAGGATTCTGCAGTTCCCCCCTTCGTCGACTCGATTGCAGAAGCCTTCGCCTGCCACTCGGTGTATGGTATCCTCGACTTAATGGTGGGGTATGATCATAGAACTATTCACGACGACTACCGCGACCTTACTACCTTCCAAACGCCTATTGGCACCCTGCGACTGACGAAGCTCCCTATGGGCTATACAAACGCCATTCAAATCTTCCATGGAGACATCTGCTGGATCTTGAAGGAAGAAATCCCCAAAGTCACCATCCCCTTCATCGACGATTGCCCTATCAAGGGTCCAAAGTCCCGCTACCAAAACGCCAATGGTACCTACGAGATGATACCCGAGAACCCCGAAATTCGCCGCTTCGTCTGGGAGCACCTCCAAAACACCAATCGTATCCTTCACTGCCTTCGTCATGCCGGAGCTACAGTCTCCGCCAAGAAATGTGTAATCGCTGCTCCGTCTACTGTGGTTGTTGGACATAAGGTATCGTACGAGGGGAGGATCCCAGACGAAGCCAAAGTCCAAAAGATTAAAGACTGGCCTTACTGCGCTAACGTCACTGAAGTCAGGGGGTTTCTAGGTCTCTGCTCGTACTGTCGTATCTTCATCAAAGATTTTGCCAGACACGCCCGCCCCCTCGTCAAATTAACTAAGAAGGACGTCCCCTTCGATTTCAGAGACGAACACCGCAAAGCTATGGACTATCTTCGTGCCGCCATCATTTCCTCCCCTGCACTCAGATCTATCGACTATAATTCCACCCTACCCGTCATCCTTGCAGTCGACACAGATGGCAAGAGATACCCCGCCCATTTTGGCTCTATTACCCTCCACGATCGAGAGCGGCATTATAGTCAAGCCAAGCTCGAACTTTTCGGCCTTTTTCAGGCCTTACACGACGTGCGGCTTTATATATTTGGCGTGCAGAACTTGGTTGTGGAGGTGGATGCGAGGTATATCAAGGGTATGATTAATAACCCCGACCTTCAGCCTAATGCAACCATCAACCGATGGATAGCTGGTATCCTACTCTTCGATTTCAAGCTCGTGCACGTACCTGCCACCAAACACGCTGCGCCAGATGGGCTGTCTAGGAGGCCCAAAGCCGATGAAGACCCCGAAGTAGCCAAAGGAGATTACGAGGACTGGGTTGACGAATGCGGAGCTTTCGCAATGGAACTGGTAAATCGTCGAGAGCCAAAGACACTGCCGCTACGTCTTCCTGTCAAATTACCGCTGTCCATCTACTGCTTATCCAATCCCCCACCCCAGGATGTCAGTATTTTTACTGCCGTTGAAACGCCACCAGATAACGCCGAAATAGAGATTCCACGATCAGAGAAAGCGAAGCAGAGAGATGAGAGGTTGGAGGTGGTGAAAGAGTTCTTGGAGACGAAGCAACCGCCAGATGGAATAGGAGAGAAGGATTTAGAGAGCCTCGTCCAGCTTGCGACCAGATATTTCGTCAAAGGCGGAGAATTGTGGAGGAAAGAGCCGCAAGGTCGTCACCAACTCGTAGTCTGCCCTCATAAATGTCTCGGCCTTATTCGTCAAGCCCACAACGAGCTGGGCCACAAGGGTATTTTCTCCACCCGCATCTGGTTACTGATACGTTTTTGGTGGCCCATGCTAGAGCAGGATGTTCGCTGGTACATCAGAACGTGTCACGAATGCCAGATTTGCTGCCTCGATCGCATCCACATTCCCCCCATCGTCACTATCCCCGAACCCCTATTCTACAAAGCCTACGTCGACACCTTCATAATGCTGAAGTCGAATGGCTATCGCTACGTCACTCAAGCCCGCTGCTCGCTCACTAGCTACCCAGAATGGGCAATGTTACAATCAGAGACTGGCAAATCCATCGGGAAGTTCCTCTTCGAGCAGATCCTGTGTTGTTGGGGAGCCGTCGGGGAAATCATTACTGACAACGGCGGACCTTATGTTCTAGCTCTCGACTGGCTCTCGAAGACATATGGCATTCGTCACATCAGCATCTCGCCTTATAATTCACAAGCAAACGGAGTGGTAGAGCGGCGGCATTTTGATGTTGGAGAAGCGATGGTGAAGAGCTGCGAGGGAGAAGCATCGAGGTGGTCAGAGGTCGCCCCATCGGTCTTCTGGGCAGAATGAGTCACCGTTCACAAAGCTACGGGCTTCTCTCCATATTATATGGCTCACGGTGTCCATCCTAGACTTCCTTTCGATTTCACCGAGGCGACCTTCCTCTCTCCTTTCGAGGCGGACTTTTACTCGACCACAGACCTCATCGCCAACCGTGCTCGACAACTTCAGAAGCGTCCAGAAGACCTGGCGCTTGTCCATGAACGAGTCTTGAAAGCCCGCTTCGCCTCTGCCAAAGACTTTGTATCCCGTTTCGAACGCACAATCCATGATTTCGACTTTGCTCCTGGTTCACTCGTCCTTGTCAGGAACTCTCGTATCGAGAAGGAGCTAGATCGAAAGACCAAACCCTGCTACTTAGGTCCCATGGTAGTGGTGCATCGTACTAAGGGTGGATCTTACCTCCTTGCAGAGCTCGACAGAGCTATTTCAAAATTCCGCTATGCTGCCTTCTGTCTATTCCCTTATTATCCTCGCAACAAGTCTCGTATAGAGGTCACCCACTTAGTGGGCCTCGAAAACTCCGCCATCAATCAACTCGAAGACAACTCCCTTCCTGACCCAGAACTCACTGGTGTTCTTAGGGACAAGTCAGATGAGTAACTTATACCCCGCATCTCGTGTTTCTTTTCTTTGCTTTTTTTTCTTTTCTTTCACTTCTTTCGTTAATTTGACAGACAATCTACTTCTACGCAACCTCCGAAACAAAAAGACTGCCACCAAAAATATATAAATATACCGTCAATTCAAGCCCTTCGTTTCTTTCAAACCTGTTTCGTAGACTTACTCACCGCCTCTCTTTAAAGAATACCGCCAAGAATATGTTACAAAGAAAGACAATAGAAAAGCTGCTCCTTCAGTTACCACTCGTTACTTCCTCTTTCTTCTTTTGTTTACGGATACCTTACTTATCACTGAATGTTCTGCTCGCCCACAGACGCTTTCCTTCTCACTATACCTGCATGAGCGGCAATGTTTTTGTTTCAGCTCAGCCTTCATACTCACGACCAGAAAACTGCCTACGAGACCGACACACGCCGCAATTCCTCTATGCTATGGCACAAACAATGGTACCGTCCTACGGACCCTCTATGTGGTACCTTTCCCGCCACTCCTTCAGAGACTGTAGCTGTCGCTTGTTACTGCGGATCGCCGCAGCCATAGTCCCCACCTCCTGACTCGTCTGGAATCTCCTTCATCACAGCCTCCAGCTTCTTCATGTCGGCCGCCCACATCTTGGGTACGAGTTCCCGCACAGCGTTTGGGGGAAGAAAACGAGGAGCGGCCATGGTCGTGTTCTTGGAAGTGGACATCGCGTTGGCTAGAAGTGAGCGAGTGGTGACGAAGATGGTGGTGGTGAATGGGACTTAGAGAAAGAGAGGAGCGGCGTTTTGTTTGGTACGTTTTGGTGGCCTTTGTTGACGCGAAGCTTGTTGCCACAGCACGTGTCCGAGAACCCCATGCCTCCTCCATTGATCCGTGCGCAGCCACACCACGTGTATGACGTCATCGCCTTTCCGTCCCGATTGCCGTGTACCCCTGACTGAGGACGGTCAGCATTCGAAGACCCCGGGAGGTGTAGGGAGTCTATACTCCCTGAAGCTACAGAGCGCCCTTAGCGGCCTTTCTCACTCTCAGTAGTCGCTCACTCACGCATTACGACACTCCCTTGGCTAGTAACATCGCTGCGTATGTTAATGTCACACCTTCTGCCACATCACGTGCTCGCGCCTGCAACATCGCCGCTGACTCACCAGCTACCATTGTAGAGATAACTAATAAATGAGTAGGGAAATGGATCTAAAGGCTAGTTAGACCAATAGGGACCCTGCTGTAGAGGAGAACTAGTAGAGAAAATATGAAAAGAAACTGGAAACACTCAGCTGAAAACCTAACACAGACTCTGCTCAATCCCACCACTCTAGGACTCCCCTAGAGCTGTCCTGACTTCACTCTCAAAGGCAGAAAACAGAAAAGACTGCCACAGGCTGGTCACACCAGCCTGTGCTCTCCAGCCTCTATAGTGGTGATTGATTTTTAACTACTACAAACTCGAGTCCAAGTCCAACCTTGCTTACTAATCAGCCACTCGCCTCGCACCTAAGTCCCAACCCAAGGTACAAAACGGGGATCAAGCCCCTTAGAAAAACCAAACAAACCCTCAACCACTCTCTTACCACTCAATATCCTACTAGGGAGTACTCTCTCCCTACACCATATTAAGCCCGTCCCCTAACGCACGTATCCCTCCCTTCACATGACCACTGAACACCGTGTGTCAGCGATTCCTACCGACCTGTCACGCGTCATCCCAGCCCCTCGGTGTCTATATCCATGCTACAAGCGCCGAAACGGCCGCCTCCCTAGTAAACATCGCCACCCGCATCCTTCCTTCATCAACGAAATCGCCGCCAGCCCCACTGCGCCTCCCTCCGACCCAAGTATGGAGTTATACCTTTTCTTCTTTACTTACCTTCGCGATTCTGGACCTTGTTTGTTTTAATTTCCATCTACATCACTGCAGCACTTGTGATTGTCCGTACGTCGGTCTTTGTATTTTCTTTTATTGCTTTAGACGTTTGACAGATCCGAAGTATTCTGATTTTACCTTAGAAACCACTGTCCTTACGCTACAAAAAGTCTGCTGTACATAGAAAAATAACCACCCACCTTTTGGAGTCACTATCTGCGTGTCTAAGAGTCTTCCTGAGTCCCTAGAGTCGTTTTCCAGAGTATCTTCGAGTCCCCAGAGTCAGTCTTATCGTCTATTCATCGTTCTCGAGTCTTCCTGCCCCAGAATCGCCGCTGCGCCTACTACAAGTCCACTTCAGTGTTTACAGCGTCTACCTACGAGTTCAAGAGCACAAAATTGCCCCCCTACGAGTTATCGCCGTCAAGAGATATCCCCAGCCCTCTAGAAGTTATCCTGCACCTGTCTAAGGCGGACTTTCGAGTTCTTCATCGCCAACACTCCCCAGTCACTAAGAGAAATCCTCCTTCGCCTTCTAGCCCTCCCTTCTGTCTCCTTCCAACACAGCACCCCTTGGGACGAGCCTAGGTCTAACCTACAGCTTTCCCCCACTTTCCCCTTGCGCTCTCACAGGAAGAGTTGCCCACAATGTGTCACGCGTATCCCATTGTAATCCAAAAAGGGAAAGTGACTCGACGTGGGGAAATATGAAATAGGAAGCGTCGAGTCACGTCGATCGGAGAAGGCCAATCGAGGGAAGGGAAGGCCATATAAGAGATGGCATACAGTAAGCGTCTATAAAAGGAAAACATAGTTGAGTAAGCGTCGCGAGACGCATCTCAAATACAAGAGAAAGAAAGAGAAACAGAAACAGAAAGTTCACACTCGCGAGGGAGACCCGGTCAGTTAGGCGAAAAGATGATATGGCGTATCAGACTTCACAAAGGAGTAAGTAGTCTACTCTCCTCTCGAAACAGCGCCAGCATTTGCTCATGATCATAGCTCCGTTGGGGGGGATGATTGGGATGAATTAGAGAGGTCCTCAGCGACGCCGAAGGCTAACAGGAAACACAAACAGTGATGCAAACTCCCCGCAGATAACACCTATTGTATATTTGTTAACTTCACCCTACATGACCATATAGTTACTGTTTGTGTACTTCCACACTGAAGCTCATGGCTTGTTGTGTGCTTTTTTAGTTCAAGCATGGCACTGTCACTGGCTCAGTTATGGGCGGGCGTGACACATACTACTACACATATCGGACATTACTAACCACAAAAAAATGTAACCCTAGTTTGGGTTTTCTGTATATTTTTTCCAAGTCCGTAGGTCACGCCACTGTGGCTGATGCTATTTACAAATGTTTTCTTGCAGCCCCCACTGGGAGTGTTAGGGAAATAAAGTTGTACTGAGTTTGAAACTTGGCCATTGCCTTGGAATACCCCGGCACTCAGAATATGCCCTTACACTCCCAGCGGAAGGGCTGTGTAGGAGCCTGGTATCATTCCCACTTTACATTGGAATGAAGTAGAATATCATACAGCCCAAGGGACAGGTGTGGTGAAGCAGAAAACCCAGGATATGTAGTCCGCTTTTTTTGATTACATAAGCATATATGAAGGGTGGAGGGGCTGTCCAAAAAAGGAAAATTTTAGTATTTTATTAATATCTCACTCAAAAACAAAGATCTCACTGATGTAAGCATAGTCCCATGATCCTCTTGTTGAAAATTTGTGGTGTTACTCTGTCAGCGAGAACGTTTTCCTACTTACATAATCACCCTTTGGTTTAGCCGAAATATTTTCTCCTTGTACCTCAGTCTTCGTCCACCCCGAAGCCTGAGGTACGGTTTACATTACTTATATTAATCTTGGATACAGTACTAATGTTCACTCAGATACATATCTTTTTTAGGTTGGTACTGCAGTCTTCGTCCACCCCGAAGCCTGAGATACATATCTTTTTTAGTTCTTTTTGGTCCAGTCCGAACTTCGTCCTTCATAATCTGCAAAACCTCTGAACCTGGGCTACGACTTTGGTGTGATTGTGGCTGTGCAAAAAAAATACAAAGACTTGTGAAAAATTTAGTATTTTAGTAATATCTCACTCAAAAATAAAGATCTCGCTTGAGTAAGCATACTCCCATGATCCCTGCAATGCAGGCTACAATTTTTGGTTTTGGGTGTGGCTGTGCTAGATTACATAATACATAACTTTTAAACTCTGACAGAGGCTGGCTGCAAGAGTTTGTATTAGGGGTATTGCCATATTTGGCCTGTGGTAGTTGCCAGTAAATCTGTAAGTTGCTAAGTGGCAATTGACAGGTGGATTTGGCCAAAATCAACTAACATGGCTTGACATGCGAGAACAATTAGCTTCGATGGATCAAGCGCTGACAGATGAAAGCTTTACCACGATTATTATAAGTTCCCTCCCAAGCTTGTACCAGGCACAGATTGGTGCAGTCATGGCTCTTTCAAAGGTTACAGGAACTGTGATTACATCAGATGTGTTAATGGAGACTGTATTGGACGTGTATGACAGCCAAAATTTGGGTGCACAAAGGCCTATGAATGAAAGTGGCAAGGATGCTGCATACACAGCATCCAGAGATTCGAAGCAATGGAAGATAAATGGCAATTGTTATAACTGTGGCAAGTATGGCCACATGGCATGAGACTGCCAGACAAACAAGGAGAAAGACATGGCAAGTGATTCAAAAGGAAAAGGCCACGAGAAAGCAAATGAGAAGGCTGCAGTTGCAAATGACTCTTGCAGCAAGATGAACAACCTCGAGCCTGATGGTGTGTGGCTCGCACATGCAGGATACTCCAGCGACAATGACAGAATGTCAGACTGGCTGACGGAGGTAGACAAAGAGGAAATCACGAGTAGAGCAACCAAAGCCAGCTCCAAACCCATGATGTGCCAGAACTGTGGGCACCAGAGCCCAGCAGCAATGGGGCATGACAGCCCAAGCAAGAACAAGACAGGCCACAGGGCAGATGCCCATGAAAGGAGGGCAGATGCCCATGAAAACGAGTCAAGCGTTCACAAAATCCTCGAAAATGACTGCAAACGAGGCATGCACAGCAAGCACCTCACCCCTGAGGCAAAGTTCCAAGTTCCAGGGACAAACATCTATATAGCAGAGGGTATCCTACCAACAGGACGACGAAAGCTCTCATTTGGGACTATAGAAACAAGCAACAATGAAGAACTATGTCTATCTGAAGGAGAAAAGAGTCAGGACAAAGTTAGAGGTGGAAACATGAGGCAAAATGCACCTAAACGACCCATCTGACCCTCAGAGCACCCCCACAAGGCCATCCTGAGCATCTGTCATCAAAAATGAGAAGAAACTGTAGAAAAGGGCTGTAGGCAGCCTCAGTAGCAACTCAACTACTAAATTATATTTGTGTACCTGTAGGCAGCTACAGGTCATCAGTAAGTAAGTCCTGGTAAAGAATGTGTAGACATACCCTCAGTAGTGACTCAACTACTGAGGAATCAGTACCAAAATGTACTACTAAGTGCGCTCTAGGTGCTTATGTAAGCAAGTGAAAACTCGCACGAAATATACATCACACAGAGGTGATTCAATCTCCAACAGAAACAGACCCTAGAAACATTGTCAGATGAGGTGGAGATAGCCAGGAGACCCACCAGGGCCATTTCGAGGCCAAACAAAGATTTGGAAGCTGTAAAATGAGTCAGAAATGCGCTGGATACTACCTTAGAGACCCCATGAGCATTCTGGGGGAGTCGCCACCCAATGAAACGGACTGGGGAGGCAGCGACAGTGGCAGCATAGCTGCAGGCATGAGCACAGGACAACGAAGCAGCCACAGAGTTGCACATGGCCAAATCAGGTAATCACACAACCACAACACATGACAACACTATGATCTCTTGAGTCACACATCATTCACTTACTTAATTGACCAGGGTATGTTTTGTTTTTGTGTTTCTATCATTTTAATTCTTGCAGTTTATGGGGGAGTGTTGGAGTATTAAACTGCCCTCTTAGTAGTATTCACTTTGGTGCGAAGGTTTATTGCTTACATAATCAAAATGCGTACATAGAGTAGGGTAAATTTCTCCTTCCCTCCTCAGTAGTTTGGCATTACTGAGGACTTAAGTATTTGACATCTACTGGTCAGTGGTGTAAGGATTGATGTGAAAAGAGAGTGGGAGGAGACTAAAAGAGGCTCCTGTTGGAAAGAGGGTCCTAGTTTGACCCAGGAGGCTAGAGTTTGCCTGGTAGAGTCAAAGAGTGCAATGAAAAGACTGTAAATGTGCCCTAAAAGTCCCAATAATGACTGAGATATTGTCTAACAAGTGTCTGATAGTGGAGAAATATTCTCCTGAGGCTTCTATGTCTTTATTTCTGTCTGCTTGTCTCTGGTAATGCAGCTGTTATTTTTTAAGTATGTACAGTGTGCTGTAAGTAGTTGTTGGCTTACATAAGCCACAACATGTCCAAACACTAAGTAAAAAGATAAGGAAATAAGTACAGAACAGATCTGTAAAGTAAAAACAGTGAAATAAAAGAAAATAGGGAAACTTCCCTCCCTACATCTGAGGGTGGCTTTAAATAGTGACTGTCCCCAGTCATCATGTACCGAGCTGTATCATATAGCAAGTGTTGGAGTTTGAATCACCCCTGTGTGATACCTTAATCTGGTGCAAGTTTCATGTGATTACATAATCACTTAGAGCGCACTTAGTACTACACTTTTGGTACTAATCCCTCAGTAGTTGAGTCACTACTGAGGGTAAGCACATACTTTATTCACATTAGACTACTTACTGATACCTTGTAGCTGCCTACAGGTACTTCAATATATCTAGTAGTTGAGTCACTACTGAGGCTGCCTACAGCCCTTTTCTACAGCAAGATGAGGGCTATCCTCCTTGAAACAAAAACTCTAAGTCAAAACTCAAAAAATGCGAACTCAAAGATGAAAGAGACCATAAAAGAAACAAAATACCAATGAGAAGGGGTACCAACACCCATGGGAGAGGGTGCCTGAGTGGCATCGAGGGGCAATGAGGGGGTTTGAGGGAGTGGCTTTGAAGGTGAGACTGGCCTTGAGCCTGGACAGGCCTTGGAAGGTGACTTGAGGGGGAAGAAGTGGAAGGAGGGCTGCATGAGGGGGAAACAGACCTTCAAGAGGCTCTGATGAGCCTTGGGATTCGACTCGGGGGAGGGACTGGGCTCGAAAGGGCAGGAGGGGCTCGAGAGGGGGAAACAGACCTCCAAGGGGCTGCGATGAGCCTTGGGATTCGACTCACACCTGGTTCGAAGCTATGACACTTCCTATTGAGGGCTTGGGAGGTGCTCAAAGTTGACTGGGTTGCTCTTGAAGGGGACATAGGGGCTCTCGAACTCGCAGGATGCTCTTGGGTAGTCTCGGCATCAAATCGAGAGCAGGTGAGGGGCAGGGTTGACTTGGAGCTCAAAGGGGAAGACTTTAACTGAGTAGCTAATCCTTCTGGGCCACAAGCGAGGTCCCAGAAGTCCAAATGAGCCTGGAGGGTGTGCCCGAGTGCCTCATGAGGGATTTCCTCACCTGTAGGCAATATGACACAACTTCAAAGTATCCTGCACCTGCCTGCAGCTAAGTATGAAGCACAGACCTTGCACTGAGCTCAAACATGTCCTACTCAACCACAGAAGAAACAGAAACTAGGCCCTCGAGGCTGCACTTGTTGCCTCGAGCTGCAAAAGACTGGAGATGGCTTGCTCAAACCTGTGCACTCTCGAGGGGGTGTCACTCCACTTGACACTCTTGAACATGACTCGTAGGCAGTAGGGGAAGGCTTCTCTGTCACAATTGCAGCCTCTCGAAGGAGGAATGAGGCTCAGTGGGGTGGCTCGAGATCCGAGGTTAGCTTCGATAGAGTCCTTGAAGAGGTTTCAAGGTGAGGGTCATAAGGTGAGTGCACATACAACCATTGATCCTCTCTTGAGCTACGAAGCAAGTTTGAAGCCAATTCACCAGCCTGCTTATCTGGGACACACTGCCATGGCTGAGCCACAGTGTGCCATGAGCCTGCATAAGTGACTTGGCATGGAGACAAGCTGCTCGAAGTGAGCTCAGAGGAGGGAAGGGAGTTCTTCAAAGTTCAAGGGGATGCCTTGAAGGGGGAATGAGGGGGAAGCTTCATGCTTGAGTGTGCCTCTCCCTGGGAGCATCTTCTAGAACGAGACCAAGAGTACTCCACAGGGGCATCCAACTGGTGACTGATCAAGGGTGAACACGAGTACTGAGAGGGTTCCTCACGAGACTCAAGAGCTGACAAGGGGTTCTTCGAAGCTAGACAAGGGGGAGAGCAGGAAGCTTTGTGCTTGAGTGTGCCTCTCCCTGGGAGCATCTTCTAGAACGAGACTGAGAGTACTCCACAGGGGCATCCAACTGGTGACTGATCAAGGGCAAGCATGAGTACTGAGAGGGTTCCTCATGAGACTCGAGAGCTGATAAGGGGTTCTTCGAAGCTGGACAAGGGGGAGAGCAGCCTACCCCTTCCTTGATAGTCTCCTTTGTAACATGAACAATGACCTCGATGGGCCATAGGTAGCCTGACCTAAACAGGGGGTACCTCAACATGAGCCTCCTTGAGACCTCAGACTTGACTGGTGGTGGGAGGCCTCAAAGGAACAGCTGGGCTTGATGGCTCAACTCCATGACATTCCAACTCACCAGGGCCAAGAACAAGACCTGGAAACAATGAAGGTAGTCCCCTAGAGCTGCAACTGAGCTTAGCTCACTGTGACGAGTCCCCTCGAGGAAAGTATAGAATCTTGAAGTAAGGCAGATGGACTCAGGTTTTACCTGTGAGAGGGAGTCTCAGACTTTAAATGAACAAGTCTCTACTGTAGTACTCTAACCCGTGAGAGGGAGTCTACACATTATTCAGTAATGTAATATTCAGAAAACAGAATTGAATTTACCTCAGACTTTAAATGAACAAGTCTGAGGTTCACTGAAGGAAAAACATTCAACCTAAGTTAAGGTAAAATTATGTAAGGCTGTGCAGTGACAAAGACAAGGAAGACAAGGTGAAACCAGTCAAACTCCAACATGCCCACTCAATGAACTAAGCTGTAAAAGTAAGTCCCATACAAGGTGAAAACAAAAAATGTTTGTCTTGAGAGAGACCCTTTGTGAGGATGTCTGCAACCTGCTCTGTAGTAGGTACATACTTCACAACGAGTTCCCCATCCTCTATTTTCTCCCAAATGAAGTGGTGTTGAATAGAAATATGTTTCATGTGATCATGGAACATGGCATTACTTGTTAGCGTGATTGTGGATTGATTGTCAACAAACAGAGGGGTAGGGGAAGCCATTGCATCTGCATCTAGTTCATGGAAGAGAGTGCAGAGCCAAATAATTTCTTTCGTAGCAGCAGATATGGCCATATACTTGGCCTCAGTGCTTGATAGTGCTATGGATGTCTGCTTCTTAGATGACCAGCTTACTGCTCTGCCAGACAGCAAGAAAACATAGCCAGTGACTGACCGATGGTCATTTATGTCTGCAGCCCAATCCACATCTGCATAGCCCACTAGAGCACCTGGGGTAGACTTCAAATAGGTAAGATGGGCATCAGCTGTTTTTCATAGATAGCAGTATACTCGCTTCAGTGCAGAAAGATGGCGATCACCAGGGCAGGCAGCATGCCAGCTCAACATGCCCACTGCAAAAGCAAGATTGGGATGTGTAGCCAGCATCGTGTACATCAGGGCACCAAGACCACTTTGGTATGACTTGAGGTTGCACTCTGGAGATGTCAGCTTTTTGAGTTTGAGATTTTGCTCGATTGGAGTAGCAACTGCATGCCTGTCCTGCATTCCCATGCACTTGAGAATAGTCTTGATGTAGCAATTCTGAGATAGCTCAATGGTCCCTTTGTCCCTGTCTCTTAGGATCTCCATTCTGAGAATCCAACATGCCTCGCCCAAATCTGTTAGGTCATATTCCACAGCCAACTGCTTTTTAAGCCGCTCGATAGCCTCATGGCTCTTTGAAAGGATGAGTTTGTCGTCTACATACACAGTGACAATAATGAGTATCCCATTTTCAACTTTGAAGAACAGGCTGTGATTGGCAAAGCTGTGGGTGAATCCAAGAGATTTGAATTTTTCTCTGAGTCTGGTATACCATGCTTTTGTAGAAGTAGAATCTGTAGAGTACTTAGTAGTCACTAAGTAGAAACTACAGTAATATGAAAACTGTAAGTGCACACTATGCACTTATAATGTAATCGGTGGCTATGCAGTACCACACCAGTTGTCTAATAACTCCAACACTCCCCCTCAAGTGGTGGTGGGTAATTCTAAGGTAAAAACATAATCCAAAAAAAACAGAAATGAAATATACCAATTGTATAGTCCAATGTGTGGTTAAATTCTGAGTTCCAGATGCATGGTTTGTGCTTGCAACATGAAGGTTTCGAAAGTTGAGTGTGATTGCCCAATTTGGCAAGCCATGTGGTGCGCATCATCTGCATGTCATCTCTTCATTGATTACAATGCTTGGGGCTGTCCCCACTGTTTCTGGCATGTTGTTCGTGATCGCTCGGCTTCATAAAATTGACGGTAAGCTTCCTAACCTTGATGGTAAGGTTGTGGCATGTTCCGATGCCCTCTCGATGGTGTGGAATGGGCTGTATCGTGTTACCAAGTCATCGGTAGGCATTTTCGAGCTTTTGAGCTCTACTGACATATCTAGATTCGAGTTTGATTCTTCCTCGGCAACATTTTGGTTGGTTGAGCATGCGGGAATGCTTTCTGGAGGTAGCGAGTGGCCTTGGCGACACAGGTGAGCCGCCATCCAGTTTCTGTCTCTGACATGCATGCTGACCCTCTGCAGCCAGCATCGCTGCTTTGACTCACATCGAGTCAATGTTGCCGCTGCTCGTTGTACCATCTCTGCCATTGTTTCATTTGTTGTCATTGCCACCGGTAGGTTGATGGCCGTTTGCCCGTCGTGTACTCGCTGTTGGGTTGCTCTCGGCGTTGGTGAAGGGGGCGTGGATGGCTGTGGGTTCTGCGGTCTGTGTAGATACGTTGCCACTGGCGTCGTGAACACCGCTGTTCGTAGTCTGAACTGTGCTGGGTCTCCTCCTAGTCCTTGATACGTGTGTGTGTCTCTCTGCCTCCTGCGTTCCACTCCCAGTATCCCCGCGCTACTTTCTGATACCGAAGACTCCGTAATGCTGCCTTCTGACGTTAGTCCGCTATCTGTGTTCCAGTCCCAATTCCCAATTCCTCTGAGCGATGCTACCGTTTGAAGTGTGATTGAGTCTGTGACTACTCGTCGTTGTGAGGTTCGCGATCCCCTCTCGTCACCAGATGGAGAAGCCAGGACTGGACTGCTGCCTCTTCGCTATGGTACTGCTGCTCATCTACTCTACCTCCTCCGTCCACCAGAACACTCCTCAGGACCCCTGGCACTCGGTCACGTGACCCCGCCTCCTCCTATCTCCGCTCCCCTCTCACTGCTCGCCTGCGCCCCTCCCCGTTCCACCATCCTACAAAGCCTTTCTCCACAAAATGGGTGATATCTCCAGAACTGCTGAAGCTATGGCGACGAAAAATACACCGTTCGAAAGGTCTCGTCCAGTAGAATCGGAATCCCGAAAAGCGAGAGGGTAGGCGCGTCGGGTCTCGAGATATCACGTGCACAAGCTCAGAGGTAGGGGGAGAAGTTGAGTTACCAAGCAAAACAGCCCCCTTGTGGTGGGCTCCAGATGTAAGGATTAATGTGAAAAGAGAGTGGGAGGAGACTAAAAGAGGCTCCTGTTGGAAAGAGGGTCCTAGTTCGACCCAGGAGGCTAGAGTTTGCCTGGTAGAGTCAAAGAGTGCAAAGAAAAGACTATAAACGCGCCCTAAAAGTCCCAATAATGGCTGAGATTCGTCTAACGAATGTCTGATAGTGGGGAAATATTCTCCCGAGGGTTCTACGTCTTTATTTCCGTCTGCTCGTCTCTGGTAATGCGGCTGTTATTTCTCTAAGTATGTACAGTGTACTGTAAGTAGTTGTTGGCTTACATAAGCCACAATACGTCCAAACACTAAGTAAAAAGATAAGGAAATAAGTACAGAACAGATCTGTAAAGTAAAAACAGTGAAATAAAAGAAAATACCTAGTAGGGAGACTTCCCTCCCTACAGCGGCTGCACAGTACACAGTGTATGCTCAACAGCCTCGAGTCACCAGGCAGAAACTACCTTTTCTGTATGGGCATATGGCCCTTACACATACAGCAGTGTTGCAGGACTGCCAAATGACAAGAGTTGTAAATGTCATTATCTAGTTCTGAGCTCACACGACATTGTGCTGAAGGTAGTTCCTACTATTGAGTAATGTAGTACTACACAAATGCAATAGATAGACAATTGAATGAAGTGGCAACTCAGGGCAACCTAGACAGGACAGTAGTGAAATTCAGGAAGTGATGGCAGTACACTGCCATATGCATGCTTGTCCAAGTGCTGGAGAAACTTCACTTCCTGTCCACTTTCTCTGCTTTTCAGGATCTTTGCAATTGTGGCTCAGCACTGGCAGTTGTTGGTGAACTGCTGGTATTGCTGGGCTTGCACTTGAGTAGTGCAGTGCCAATCTACAACATGGTTGTCAGCTCTGCCTGCAAAGGGGACATCACAGCTTGGTGGTTGTATAGCAGTGCTATAGCCCTGAAAATGATCTTAGAATCAACATGGAATGTAGCTACCCATCAGCCATTCCGACATGATCAACACATTCATCTGACTCATGCCCTCGGCCAACAGCAAAGTCTGATGATTGAAGTGGGTTGCAGACTTGTCTTCAGGGATTGCATGGTCACCTGCAGGATACCAAAGGCATTTGCAGGCCAGACATGTTGTTAATGAGCATCTGATACTTTTCCTACTGTCTGTCTTCTTCTGCATGATGGCTACCCAGAGCACCATTTGGGCTAGGCATGAGGTCATTGCATGCCCTAGGTGGCTTGGATGGCGATAGCACAATTGCCAGAAATGGCATCCAGACTCCTTGTGTATGTTTGCACTGAATCGGAAAGCTTAATTTTGAGTGAACATGGAAACTGTTGTGAAGCAGAGCTGTGCATGATAACATGTGAATGGTCATTGGTATACTTGTATGTCCACACCACAGTAATGCACTACCTCTGCATGAGCCAGGATTAGTAGTCATTCTTGTGTGCCATCAAGCAAAAGCAATGCTGACTTGATACCAGGCTATGTTGTCACCAGAAAAAACAAACTGGAGTAATATGGAATAGCCAATTTCTGTATGATGTGCATGAATAAGGTGGCTGGGTGTGTGGCAGATGCAACTGTGACATGTACCAAGAAATTTGACCTCGACTCTCTGGTTGTCCTTCCACCATGTGATTTTCATCATGGTTCTTGGGGTAAAGTAGTCCTTTACCAGGTCATCCCAATGCCATAGTCAGTGTTTCTGGTGGGTGGTCCCTCCACTCCCACCTGAAAGCTGGCCCCTAGACCATAACCAGTCCTAGCAGAAACCTAAAGATGGGGACCCAGGGAGATAGCATTTGCAGCTCAGGATCATTTAGGATGTAGTAGATATGCTGTACTCACCTAAAGATGGGGCATCACAGTTGTGGCACACCTGGATATGATGCAGCAGGGTTCATAGGTGTGTGGTGGGTGATTGCACTGGTAGCAATTGTCATTGCTGAAGGGATACACTTGGGGGTCGAGTGCACACATGAGCTTGTAGTAACAGAGGCATCAGTGCAGGCGGGGTGATTGTGAGGTCCATGGGGAACATGATGGTCACCACTAAAGTTACATGGTGGGAACAGCCATGGCCCATGCCACTTATGGTTTGGCCAGCTCAAATAGTAAAGTGCTCACTTGCAGGGGGGTAGACTTCAGTCATAGTGAGCAAAGGCAAATCAACATTCTATGGCAAATGTTACTGTACATGTGACTGCAAAGGTGTAAATAACACTACAGATGCATCCTCAGAGTTCAATTCCATCACCCTCATCACCTGCAATCGCAACCATAATATCATCCACTACTTGCATGAGCTCCTCCCTGGATAGATGAGTATCAACAACCTTGGCGAGAATATCCTCGTCGATCTCCTGCTGCATATTGTGTTGTGAAGTTACCCAGCCTGCCATGAAGTTCAAGCATTCTTTCTTCAGGAAGAACTTCATCATTTGCAAAGCTTCCATCAGTACTGGGCTGATGCAGTTTTGGCATTTTGTCATTGTCTCCCCACTAGATGAAAAGGCATGCTCGCATGGGAAAGAGGATGCCTGGATTGGGAGATAGTCCATGGCAATGTGGAAGAGAGTCGGATATAAGGTTTGGGAAGCCTGTGTAGCATGCAGTCAACCAAGCAGAATTCGTATACTGAGTACTTACCTGCCAGAAATGAATTGGGTTGGTATCTTCCTGGACTTCAGCAGCGAGGTACACATCGAGCTCCTCTTGAATTGTTTGGACAGTCTTGGCAATGGGTTGACCCTCACTTTCTGGAGTCATGATCCCATAAAGTGCAGTGAGTGACTGCACCTGACTGCATGCCTTCTTGCAAGGCTTGACCATATGGGCTTCAGGAGCATCAACTGCAGAGTTCGTTCCTACAACACGAACTCTATATTCTTTCATCTGTGGCAGTACTTCGTGAGCATGATGTCTGATGGATTCACAAAAATGTACCATTTCCAAAATAACTTCCTGAGCTTTGGTCTTTTGGTCAAGTGACCAATGTGATGAGACATGCAAGAGATGAATGTTTGGGTTGACCACTGAAGAGGTATGCAATGCCGAGTCAGAAGTAGCAGGTATCAGAGCACAATCATGTACACATAGCAATAAGATATGCATGGGTTTTGTCCAAGTGATGATAGTATTGCTTGGCACATTCTAACCCAGGACAGACAAAGGGGGCACAACATGGAACCAACTTGCTCAACCACTGCCAACGACTGATGAACTCCTTGAATGTTGGCACTACAGTGCCAAGTGTGGGAGTGCTCTCTGCTGACATCCCTTGCTGTGCAAGGTGGGGAATCTGGAACACCAATAGTTTCTCAAATTGTGTGGGGTACAATGCGAGATACTTACTTCAAGGACAAGTTCTATGTCTTGCAGAATCAGCCATTCCATCTTTTCTAATTTGAAGTCAGAGATGTCACATTGGGCTGGCAGCATGAAGAAATAATCCAGGGCCTATTGAGCAGTAAGTCAAAAAACATTCACAGCCAAGAAGAATGTACTCACTTGTCACAATACCTGAAGATGGTTGATCATGAAGTAAACAGAGTCCCACCACAATTTAACATCACAGAGGAGCTCTAATGTAGGGAGTTCAGCTTCCTCGCCATCCTCATCAGTCCACAGCTTCATCTTGTTGCCATTCTCAATGGTAGCATGAAAGCTTTCTTGGCAAAGACCTGATATTCACACAGCATGTACAACATCACGACTAAGTGCAATAGGATCTCATTGGAGCGATTCAATGTAAGCATCCTTGTCAATGATGTTTGTAATGGTATCATCCCATGCTTGACTGGCAACACTGAGAAAATCTGCAGATTGGTATTTTTTGGTAATGTGCTTTGAGCAGATGTTCAGTATGTGGGGAAGACACATGATTCAACGATCATCAGCATCGAACTGGATGTCACATGCATCAAGCAACTCAGAGAGCGTTCTCATAGCCACATTGTTGTTGGCTGCATTGTCGAGTGTAAAATGTCCGATCTGAAAGAAATTACAGTGTTTTTAAGTATCCAGCCAGTGGAATACTCACCTTCTCCATGACCTCTGTGCGATCCAAAAGATGCAGGATTTTATGAGCAATATAGTCACCAGTGTGACTGCTGGGAAGATGGTGAAAGCCGAGAAGAGCTGCCTTGAGCTGCAGGGATGTGATTCCTTCAGACTTGCTGACCCAATGGGCGGTGAGAGCCAAAAACAGCCTAAGCACTTTGTCAGACCAAATGTCAGCTGTGCAGGATATCCTTCCTTCCACTTTCTAGATTGTTTAGTGATGATTATTTATGATACAGCATACATGATCTTGTGAACTACTCACTGCAAGGTCATTCTTCAGAACCACAAAGTACTCTCTCCATGCCTCTATTATGAGTTCCTGCATCTTTGTGCACCATGGAATGTCTGCATCTCAAAGGTCCTTGCAAAGCAGGAGTAGCAGTTGACAAAACTCCAGGCATTCAATGACATTGATGGACTGTGAAGTAAATCAATAAGATCTAATGCATGTTGGAGACCACATACCTGATCATTAGATACAATAAATCGCACCAAGTAATGATGAAAAGTAGAAGGGGAAAATTCAGGTAAGCCATCACCCAGAGAAGACTTGGAGCCCAGATGCTTGGGGATCATATCACCAAGTGGTTGAGGGGGGGGCAGCTTTCGAATCGAGACTCCCAGGTTCTGAAGTGCTTGGCATAGTGTCATAAATGTGTACCCCATAGTAAAGGCCATATTGATGCTGTTGATATAGATATGCCAGCCTTGCTTCTCAGCTTGTTTGTCAAGACCGGTTCTCTAAGTCTGGAGGTCGTATACAAGGTCCGGATAGAAATCTGGAGTCGGAGTTGCTCGGAGGTCAAGGGTAGGTATACCACTTGGTACACCAGTGCTTGCTCGAGTCCCGAGGTCAGAGAACGGAGTGGGGCTTAGAGTATCTGATTTGATATTCGAACTGAGGTCCTACAACGTATGTACAGAGGCTTATATACTACAGAGAACGTTCCGAGGCAATGTCCAGGTAACGAAACTCCGGAGGGCAGTACGGAACGTTGACAACGTTCCTACTGGCTGTACCGGAACATCGGACAATCCGAAAGTCCGAAGGTTAGGCTGAAAGTACCAAAACAGTTAGACACATAGTGGCAGCAAGAAACTATTCTAAATACGGAACGGAACGGAGTAAACAGATCAAAACTGAAATAGAAACGGAACGGAGTTCCACAGCGGAGTTCCGTTAGACTAGAACAAAGTTATAAACATCCGGACTACGGTCCGGAGTTTGTACACGTGTCATGGATATGACAGTATCCCCCTCTTAGGGCCGAGCCCTCGAGGCGTTGGAGTGTTTTACACGTGTGTGTTTTGGTTTTCGAAGTCCGCATTGTCAGAGTCTGAAAAATTTTCATAGAGGCAAAGTCTCAACGGAGTTTTTACAAGTCTCAACTTCCGTTACCCAATCATCATGTCTTCGTCATCGACAACTGTCCCTACCGCCAAACCAGCCATCGTGGACTGGTCTATCCTGACCATGGAGGAGTTAGAGGATAAGCCTGGGGACAGTGCTGCCACCAAGATGGCAAAGTTCGATGAACGTCAGCGTCGACAACATGCCGAGTTGCAGAAGGCGATAGAGGCCGAGGAAGAGGATCGTTGGGCAAAGGCTGCGGAGGCTGAGAGGATCCGGAAGCAAAGGGAGGCTGCAGAGAAGAAGGTGGCCGAGAAGAAGAAAATCCGAGAGTTGGAGGCCGAGCGCGAGAGGCTCGAAAAAGAGACATGAAAGACGCAGGGGGAAGGGTCGTCGGTGAGTGGTGATACCATCACTAACAGTTCTGTACTAACAAGTCCGGGACAACCTACAGCAGGTTGCAGCTGGGAGTAGCGCGGCAGGTGTCAGGTCCAAAGCATGCTCTGCATGCGTTAAGGCCGACGAGGAGTGCGTTCCAGGCACGGGACGTAGCAAGTCGTGTCTTTGGTGCCAGAAAAGCAAGGCGAAGTGTGACCTGACTGTCTGAGCACCAGAGTCTGAGAAGCATATGGCGGTGACCACGTCCCCTCGAGGTGGAGAAAGGAGGAAACGTCAGAAGAGGGTGGCGCAATCCGGAGATGCTGGGGACGGTGACGACGAGGACATGGACGAGATGCCGGACGTGGAGGTTGTCCAGAAGCCTCGGACGCTTCAGATGTTGCCTCCATGTCAAGACTCAGTGGCTGAGGTGTTGGACAGGCGACTCGGAGAGATCGTGCAAGCAATCGACAGGAACACAGCGGCCATCAAGTCATCCTCTAAGGACGTGCGGGATTTAACTGGAGTCCTGGAAGAGTCCTTCGAGGTACTGAAGACCGCTACCACCACGCTGATCAATCGTGCTGTGAACGAGGATGACCTTTAGGACTTTTTACTTCATTTTAGCATATCATAGTTTTTTTTGTTCTCTCCCCGGTCCGAAATAACCATCTGCTCCCTCCTTGTCTGAAGTTTTTGGGTGACGGTGTAGGGAATTAGTTCGTAGGACCAGGGAAAACAGAGAATAGAAGTGTTGCGAGTCTCGTTTCGTCCTCGAAGAGGGTTCTCGAAACCCAGACAGCTCAGGTACTAAGTTGGTGCCAAGAAATGAAGACTGGACTTAGAATTTGACACTGAGAAAAGCCATTAAAAGCATATATGCAGCAAAGGCACAATGACTCTCGAGCTTCGCCCCAGACTTGGGCTACTTGCTCTACAACGAATGCACAGAAGTGTAGGTTTTTTTTTTCACATGACTCTCGTGCCCCAAACTCCTCACGCGCGTAGTCATCACATTACCTGCCACACTCCTAAGTTCCTCCCCTCGCTCCTCTCGATCCTCGAAGCCACCTCCTCAACCCTCGAAACCACTCCTTCCACCCTCGAAACCACTCCTTCCACCCTCGAAACCTCTCCCTCAGCTCCCAACACCTTCCCGACCTCTTCTTCTATCAAATCTCTTAGTAGGGGCCTCGCCGCGCCTACAACAGGCCCATACTCGGAGAGTCTGAAAATTTAGACGTGACATATGACGGAGTTTAGCGGACCGGGTTTGTCTGGGTAGGACTTGTGGAAGTCCGAGACCAGGTCAGGGGCGTTACCTAATTCGGTAGCTATGAGCCAGGACGTTTCTTCGTCTGTACCTTCATAGCCGGCCCACTTGACAAGATACTGTAGCGGACATCGTCTTCGGCGATCCAGTTTGGAGTCTAGGATCTTCTCTATTTCAAACTCTGGTTCTCCGTTGACTTCAATGGGTGGAGGTGGAGGTTGTACATGGTTTGGGATAATATTCGGAGTTGCGGGTTCTAGTTGAGAAATGTGGAATACGGGGTGTATGGACTTCATAGAGTCAGGTAGGCGAATAGTGAAGGATAGGGATCCAACACGGGCAATGATAGGGTACAGACCGATGTTCTTTTCCGAGAGTTTCTTTGAAGGTCTAGTGGACCTGAAGTACTTGGCTTTGACATATACTGAATCTCCGATCTGAAAGTCCGGAGCTGGGGCTCGTTTAGCATCAGCCGGACCTTGGTATCTTTTCTGGGCTTCTGCCATTTCCTTTCGGAGATACATGTGCAGGGACTCTAAGTCCACTGCATAGTCTATTGCCCGAGAAGATGTCAGATCTCGTTCTGGATGAACAGTGACGTTTGGGTGGTATCCCTTATTGGCGAAGAATGGTGAAACTCCGGTTGTAGCACTCGGAGAATTGTTGTAGGCAAACTCCGCGAGTGGCAACAACTCGGACCAATTGTCCTGTTGGTAGTTACAATAGACCCGTAGGTACTGTTCCAGGGTTTGGTTCATGCGTTCAGTTTGGCCATCGCCTTCAGGGTGATATCCGGAGGTGAAGTGGAGTTTCATATCGAGTGCCTTGCCTAGTGATCTGAAGAAGTGGGAGACGAACTCCGTACCTCGGTCGGAGGTTACATGAGAAGGAACTCCGTGCTTCGAGAAGACATGGAGTAGGAAGAGTTGGGCTAGTTGTGGGGATGTGACGGTGTCATCAGTGGGGATGAAGATTGCTTGTTTCGAGAGGCGATCTACTACAACCAATATGGCGGTGTGAGACCCGGAGTTTGGAAGCTGTTCGATAAAGTCCATGGAGATGGAGTTCCAAGGTCTCTCCGGAATCGGTAACTGCTTTAACATGCCATACGGTTTGTGTCTCGGAGTTTTGGCGCACGCACAGGCGGTGCAGGATTTGACATAATCTTTGATGAATGTCCGAATGCTTGGCCAGGTATACTCACGATGGACGAGCTCGAGGGTACGATTTTGTCTGAAGTGACCAGCTAGTGGATGGTCATGCTTGTACCGGAGTACTCGGAGTCGAAGGTCGTCAATGTCTGGAACAAAGATATGACCATCCAGACGTAACAGTCCGGTATCATCGACTTGCCAACGGGGGTTGGACGGGTCTGAGAGGTGAATCTGACTAAGGGGGTCCGACGGTAAGGCAGACTTTATATCGGCATGGAGTTGTTCAACGTCCATGATCATGCTGGCACGTAGTACCGGGGTTTCCAAATAGGTAGCCCATAGGGAGTTCGACAGTTGTTCATTGGTGAAAACAGGGCGGAGATTCTGAGGGTTAGCTCGAGCGTAGTCCTTATCCCCCTCTTTGGGGTAGACATCCCATCGTCGAGTCAAGGCGTCGGGCTTTGCTCTGAGCTTACCGGGACGGAAGCGGATAACCATATTGAACTGGGAAAGGTACTCGGACCAGCGCACTTGACGCCTGGTGAGAACCTTAGAAGTCGAGAAATATTCAAGATTTTTGTGGTCGGTAACGACGTCTACAGGTTGTGCTGGGCCCTCGAGGTAATGGCACCAAGTCCGAAAGGCTTCATATATTGCCAGTAGCTCCTTGTCGTGCGTATTGTAGTTCAACTCCGGAGCGGTCAATGTCCGAGAATAAAAGGCCACGGGTCGTATTTCACTGTCTGGGCATGTGACGGACAAAATGCCGGCAATCACATAGTCCGAGGCATCGGTTTCGACCGTTGTAAAGATGAGTGTGAAAAGACCCTAGGAATAGGTCAAAGTCTCCTAGTGAGAGAGGGGGGTGTGAATTCGACCCAGGAGGCTTGAGTTGCCTGGTGTGGAGTCAAAGAGTAAGCAGAAAGACTGAAAAACGCGCCCAGAAACCCAAATAAAAGCTGTGATAACGTCTAGGGACTGTCTGGGGATGGGGAGGTAATATTCCGAGTCTTCTTTCGTCTTATTTCCGGCTTCTCGTCTGGGGTAACTCGTCTGTTATTTCTCTAAGTATGTACAGTATGCTCGAAGTACTCACGCAGGCTTACATAAGCCACAACGCGTGCAAACACTAAGTAAAAAAAACAAGAAAAGATAAAAGAAAACAAATCAGTAAGTAAAAACAATGAAATAAATGAAATATCCTGGTAGGGAGGATACTTTCCCTACACCGTTATTGGAAGTCCGGGATGGAAGTGGGTGAGAATAGGAGCGGACGAAAAGGCTTTCTTGAGCTGGGTAAAGGACCGGCGACAGTCCTCGGAGAAACTCCAGGGTGTGTTTTTTCTGGTAAGATGCATCAGAGGTACCACAATATCAGAGTAGTTGTATATGAATCGACGGTAGAAGTTGGCAAAGCCGAGGAAGGATTGAACATCCTTTACCTTCCAGGGTTCAGGCCAGTCACGAATGGCCTTAACCTTGTCCTCGGACATTGTCAATCCGTTGGGAGATAGGAAGAATCCGAGATATTCTACGGACTCTGAATGGAACTTGCATTTCTCCAGTTTGGCATACAAGCTGTGTTGCCGGAGTCTGCGAAGCACCTCACGAACATGTTTTGTGTGATTTTCGACATTGTCGGAGTATATGAGGATGTCGTCCAGGTAGACAACAACGCACACATCCAGTAGGTCCACAAAAACGGAGTTGACAAAGCATTGGAATGCTGCTGGGGCATTGGTAAGTCCGAACGGCATTACAAGCCATTCATAAGATCCATAACGAGTCCGGAAGGCTGTTTTCCATTCATCCCCATCAGTGACACGCACTAGGTGATAGGCATGGCGGAGATCAATCTTAGTATAGACTTTAGCACGGCTTGGAGAGTCGAGCAAGTCCGAGATGAGGGGAAGAGGGTAGCGATCCTTCTTCGTGATCTTATTTAGTCCCCTGAAGTCAACACAGAGTCGAAGGGATCTGTCCTTCTTTTTGACAAAAAGGACCGGAGCAGCATATGGAGAAGATGTCGGACAAATAAAGCCAGTTGTAAGGTTTTCATCGATGAAAGTCCGGAGAGCAGCAAGCTCAACCGGGGAGAGGGAGTAGAGGGTTCCCAGCAGCGGAGTAGTTCCTTCCTCCAACTCGATCTTGAGATCGAACTCCCGGTGAGGTGCAAGGGTTGAAGCCTTGACCTTACTAAACACATCTGAGAAGTCGTGATAGTCCGGGGGTACCGATGATAAGTCCGGTGTATCCTGCACAGTGGCAGCCCGGAGTTTGGGATTGTCCTGAGGTCGGACTTGGAGGGAGAACTGAAGTGAGCCATCTAACTTACAAGCATGGATGTAAGCCGCTGCGTTGATAAGAGAGATGTTGGGTGCTCGGAAGCCAGGTGGATTGGAGGTGTCAACCGATGTGGGGAGAGTGGTGTTTGGAGAACCTTGCGAGGTGTCTCCGGAGTCCCTCGGAGATAGCTCCGAGTCGGGGGGTGATGTTGGCGCTGGCATTCGAAATGTAAGGTTCTGGAATTTAATACTGCCCAATACCCAATCAATCGACGGATTGTAGCGGGTGAGCCAGTTATGTCCGAGAACAATCTTACACTCTGAATCCAATGGAGTTACATAGAAGGTCGTATAGGTGACATCTCTGGAAGGGAAACGGATGGAAAGGTTTGCGGCTTTATTGATGGATGTTGTTGTCACACCGTCGAACAAACGGAGGACGAGAGGTGGGACGGAGTACGTGGAAAGGTGATGAGCATTGGCAAAAACGGAGTCTACAAAACAGTGGGTTGAACCCGAGTCTATTAAGGCTGAAATTTTGGGAGTATCATAAGAGTCGAGAGTCACAGATGGTTTCAAGGAAATTGGATTCGAAAGAGTGGATGCGTTGAGGTGTGCCTCCACAGGTGCACTGTCGGTATCAACGCAACTCCCAGGCTGTGCGGAGTTCTGAGAGCTGCTCTCTATTTTTTTGCCTCAGTGGAGGCAGTCAGTTTGTGTTCTGACTCGGTTACCATGGCTGCACGGCCCTTTGCTGCGTGAGAGGTGGATCTAGGGCACTCCTTGGCCTTGTGTCCAGCGTTTCCGCAGAACATACAGAGGTTCTGCTCGAAACGTCTCTTCCGTTCTGCTGGGGTCAACTTCCCATCCTTTCCGAGCTTGTTAGCGAGGGTGGAGGTTTGTCCGGAGTTCGACTGATTTGCTGGCTTGGGGGTAGATCCAGATGGAGCGGGGTTATTGGTACTGGCTGGGGCATTCCCAGCACCGGACCTCTGTTTATCGCCTTTGCCATTGGAGTTAGACTTAATACTGGTGTTAGCACCGGAGTTCCCATTCGAGGATTTGGTCTGTCTCACGACCTCATCCTTGCATTCCCAATAGCGGGCATCGATTTCCTGAGATAGGGCACGTAACCCATTTAGGGTGTTTGGTTTCCCAACCCTACTAATCTCGTCTTTGATACGGTCTGGAAGTCCGGAGTAGAACAGATGACGCAGGGCGCCATCTCCGTAGCCTTGGACTTGAGAGGCTAAACAGTTAAAGTCAACCACATACCGGTTGACCCGATGGTTCTCTTTCATACGAAGGTGGTCGAGTTGATGTTCGGCGTCGGTGACGGGGTCATGGGGTCCGAAGGTGGTCTGGAGTTCTGCGATGAAGTCCAGCCAACTTTCCATCCAAAGCGGATGGTCGGCCGGATCCCTGGTGTGAAGGAGGTCTGGTTCAAACCATTCAAGGGCCATGCCCTTCAGGTACGACTGAGCGAATGTAACCTTGTTTCTATCTTGACGGAACGCCTTTGGACAATCCTGGAAACATAACTCACACTGGACCAAGAAGGTCCGGAGTTTCCGGGGATCTGTTCCATCAAACGTGTCCGGTTCTCGGACCTTAGCTCTAGAAGAAGAGGTTTCTCCTGAGCTGCGGGCAGAGTGTGAGAGAAGATCGACTGCAGCGGCTAGATTGTGCAAAACTGCCAGTTGGGGCTCCAGCTCATCTGGAGCATCCATGAATGGATTATCATCTTCATCGTCGGCATCATCATCTGGATTATCATCTCCGGGATCGTCTCCTCCTGGACCATCACCACCAGGTCCGTATCCTCCAGGAAAGTCCGGAGTACGACGGGAACCTGATGCAGACCGTCTGCCGGATGACCCAGCTCTTTGGGTAGGTGTGGGGGTTGGCTCCCCTCTAGCAGAGAAGCTACGGAACTGGCTGATGGATGGCGGAGGACGTCTATTGCTGGCTAACGCAATCCGAGTGTTTGATCGATGGAGGTCACTGACTGCAGCCTGCTCCGAGGCTTCTGCTGCCAGTGAACGAGTGCGAAGTCGAGTTGTCATAGTCATTTGAATATGGGTGGGTGAACTCGTGCAAGTTAGAGTTTGAATATACTGTCAAGAGCGGTTCTCTAAGTCCGGAGGTTGTATACAAGGTCCGGATAGAAATCCGGAGTCGGAGTTGCTCGGAGGTCAAGGGTAGGTATACCACTTGGTACACCAGTGCTTGCTCGAGTCCCGAGGTCAGAGAATGGAGTGGGGCTTAGAGTATCTGATTCGATATTCAAACTGAGGTCCTACAACGTATGTACAGAGGCTTATATACTACAGAGAACGTTCCGAGGCAATGTCCGGGTAACGAAACTCTGGAGGGCAGTACGGAACGTTGACAACGTTCCTACTGGCTGTACCGGAACATCGGACAATCCGAAAGTCCGAAGGTTAGGCTGAAAGTACCAAAACAGTTAGACACATAGTGGCAGCAAGAAACTATTCTAAATACGGAACGGAATGGAGTAAACAGATCAAAACTGAAATAGAAACGGAACGGAGTTCCACAGCGGAGTTCCGTTAGACTAGAACAAAGTTATAAACATCCGGACTACGGTCCGGAGTTTGTACGCGTGTCATGGATATGACATTGTTCCAGAAACTCTAGGAGGTGGAAGTTCTCGATATGAATATGGAGCCTGTAGTTACTCGTGTTAGAGCTGTAGGTATATGTTCGATTTGTAGGGAAACTCGCTGGACCCTTCTCCTTCAAGGAACTACATTACTCTCAGAAGGACAATCCCTAGATATACAGTGGGTACTCACCTGCAAATGTTGCATATCGATGGTTGTTTGGTACCTGTTGTGAAGAAGTGGTGAACATCAGGAGCTCACTCCTCTGAAGATCTAGAATCTAAAGGGTCAGTTGGTGATGAGTCCACAGTGAGTAATGGGTTGTCAGTTGCACCACAGTGCCTTTGTGCCCGAGGAATCAGCCACTGTGGAGCTTCTTTGGCAAAGTCAGTATGCTCAGTGTCATTGTATTCATTGTCATTGTCATCACCCTCATCTGCAGTCCCTTCAAGAGCAGCATCAATATCAATGAACTCAAGCTCCTGATTTGCAGCAGGAGCTTGAGTTTTATGTGGAGCAGATGGCGCAGCTTGCACAGGTATGATCCCCACAGGTGTTGGGGATACAATCGGTGCTGGGTTTCAAATAGGGACCCTCTGGTAGTTCCCTATCTGTTGGGACACAGACATGGTGAGGCATAGTTCAAGGAGAGCTAGACTGTTGGTATAAGTGGGGGGTACCTGAGCCACCTACCTTTATACCCCACTTTTGCCAGCTGCTAAAATCAAATTGAGATAAAACATCAGACACATGTCCTTCCACACTATGGAATACATACATAATAAAGTGTAGCCTGCAGACATTGAAAAAAAGCAATATAGACAAACCAAAAATATATGACATGAGGGGGAGGGGTGGGGCACAAAGAGATTGAGATGCAAATTCAAGCTTCACTGCTCACTGCCTCTGTCCAACCTCCCACCCTCTAACAACAGTGCACTTGTGGATGGGTTTGACAACTTCATCTCCAGAATCACCTGGTGTGATATTGGGTTCAGTGGTGGTTCACTTTTTGCCCCTGAATGAATCCTTGTACCAGTGCATATAGCAGGCATGGATGGTTATCTCCCTCGCATTGACCAGAGCAGAACAGAAGTGGTCCCAGGAGGCAGGGAGGCAAATAGGTTCTTCCAGGCCTGAATAATCAACAGGTAGATTATGGCACATAGCAATCTCTTGACAAAACTGGATGATGTCCAACCGGATCATCTCCAGGCCTTTGTTGAGCAACCTATCAAAATGATCCAAGTTCTTGTTCCTGGGGAGTTCCTACAATTTCATGAGTTCTTGGCAAATTGAATCAGCTGCAGAAATGCACACCATGTGCACTCCAGCCTGACTGCTCAACTGCGATGTCAGGGTCCACCCTGATCATACTCATGGATGAGCTCCCTTCATCGCCAGTGTTCAGAATGTGCTTCAGCCAGACATCATAATCAACACTGCTGATATGGCACCAGGTGTGACCAGCAGCAACAATGGGAACCATGAAATCTTCCTCCACATCTACATGTCCAGAGTCGACATCACATAATGACGTGAAACCTGTAAGGTCCAGAGGGTCCTGGTGATTCATGAATGTCTTCCATGCCAAAGACTTTTCAGAAGGTGACTGGTAATGGGGGGACTCATTGATCAGGACAATGATGACCATGAGTACTCCAGGACACGCATCAATCAACATGGCAACCTTTTTGAAAACTTTCTTGTGAGGCTGAGAGAAAGTGCACTCTACAATTAGAGGAAAACATTGGATCTTGTTACCCTTCATAGACGAGATGACCAAGGCAAGGTCAGGGATAGCAAAAGTGAGCTTCTCTTCCATGTCACTGTTCATGCTGACTTGGATGTGAACAATGTTATGAGGGTAAGAAACTTGTTGGAAGCAGGAAAGGACACTATTGAGTTCAGATATAGGTACTTCATGGATAGCACTTGCAAGCTGGATCATAAGGAAGTTATGTTTGATGAAAAATGTGAGCCTATCAGGGTTCACGACACAATTAGCATTAATATACTAATAGAAGAACTTGGGTGGGGCTTACTTTGGCTTCTGTGGAATATCCAGACACTCTTCATCAATCATATGGCACAATACCTCAAACTCCTTTTGACTGAAGTCAGGAACCTCCTGAAACAGAATATGAGCCTTAATTCATTGGGATCTGTCTATTTACTTACCATGAACTCGTCATCGATGACTGCTCACAGCGCTTTGATAATATCCTTGCAGCGAGTTGTTGGATGTAAGCAGGTATCATCCATAGTGCCAACACAACATGCTTCCAGGGTCTGAGACTTAATCTTGTCATTTAGAAGCAGGTTGGTGAATATTTGACTGGTTTAGCATGGATGAGATGATTAGAACCAGCATCGGCCAGGGACACTGCATGTTCATTGCTATGAGGTCTGGAGGTCCTGTTGGAAGAGAAGTAAGTGTAGGTATATGAACCCACTCCAGAATAAGTGGTCACCATCGATGACATGGTGGTTTCTTGCAGAAGGGATTCACATATTGAGTGGCTTAGTACTTACTAATCAGCTCTGTAATAGGACAATGCAATGATCTCATCGTTGGTCCTACACCTGATGCTCCCACTTAAATAATCTAATTAGACAGCATGATGCTGATGTGATGTGTGTCTAAGATGAGGGGTTTGACATATTGTTCCCCTCAATGAATAATTATTGAATACTTCAGGGTACTTAGAAAGGCTCAGAGCTACCAAACCATACAACATGGCAGGGATTTGTCATCAGAGCTTCCCCACACTTCCCATGCACGTGTTGCCACCATGCCTGACACCTCTTGTCATGGTCGTTGACAGTGAGCTCACCTATCTCAACAACCATGCAATGCATGGACCCTGGACTTTCATGGCTATGCAGTATTTATATGTAGCTAGCATTCTGTAACACAATAATCAGTACTTTAATTACAGTGTTGTGTTGCATGGGTGGAGATTTGTCATCAGTGCCTTCCCATGCTTCCTGTGTGTCTCATTGCTGTCGTCGACAGTGAGCTCACATATCTCAATAACTACATAATGCACGGACCCTGGATGGTCATTGTCATGCAGTATTTATATGTAGCTAGCGTTCTGTAGCATAATAATTAATCTCAAGTGCTGTGTAGCATGGCCCCTGAGGTTTCCCACACATGTGTTGTGTCATGCCTGACATGTCTCGTCATCATTGTTGACAGCAAGCTTGCATATCTCAACAACCAGGGAATGCATGGACACTTTGATGGTCATGTAATACTGATATGTAGATAGCATTCAGTACCATAATTATTAGCATTTTGACTCAATGTGCTGCCCAGTGCTAGCAGACATTTGTCATCAAAACTCCTGATGTTTCCCACACATGTGTTGTGTCATGCCCAACACCTCTCGTCACTGTCGTGGACAGTGAGCTCGCATATCTCAACAACCAGGGAACGCATGGACACTGGACTTTGATGGTCATGTAATACTGATATGTAGATAGCATTCAGTACCATAATTATTAGCATCTTGACTCAACATGCCACACAGTGCTAGTGGACACTTGTCACCAAAACTCCTGATGTTTCCCACACATGTGTTGTGTTGTGCCTGACACTCTCGTTGCCATCATGGACAACGAGCTCGCATATCTCAACAACTATGGGATGCACAGACACCAAATTTTGACAGTCATGTATTACAAATATGTAGCTTACATTCTGTGGCAAGGAAACACATTATTTTCACATAGAGTCAACTGCACCTCTCATTGTCATTATTGACAATGAGCTCATGTATCTCAAAAACCATGCAATGCATGGACCTTAAACTTTCATTTCCACAGTCTATGTGTAGCTAGTGTTCTGTAGCATAATAATTAGTATTTGCTTAAAGAAACAAGTGCAAGGACTGCTTAAATTATGGTGCTGCATTGTGGTGATGCTTGGCAATTTCTGGTGACTTGGTGCTGTCAGCGAGAATGAGTGCACATCTTAACAAATGCACAATGAAAAAAGTTTGGGATTTCGCAGTAGTCAGCATCTGGCAAGTTTTCTGTAACCCAAGACACGGTTAGAGCGAGGGAATGCAATATCAATCACATAAACTCAATATGACACAGCTAGTTAATATTGAGTGGACAGCAGCTAGTAAATCCGGTGCTAGGAATGCATGATTGAGTGTCAACATAAGGCAAATAAAACTTACGAGTCATTAAACATCATCCTCTTCAGTAGAGCCATTTTCCTTGGAGGATGAGTTGATAATGGCAGTACTCTTTGGACCTTTCCCCTGTGTAGTAAGGCAATGTTTCTTGCCCACATTGGACTGCTTCTTGCAAGCTTTTCTGACCATCTCCCCAGCAGTTTGCCATTCCTTGAGTCAGTCTTGATATTCCAGGCATTGCTGCCTAGACATGTATGCCCAACGGCACATACCTGCTTTCAATGCATCACAAAGGGATCAGAGGTGCTCAGCATTTATAATTGCACAGGGAGACTGGAAGGGCACACCCTCTGGCCATCCAAGTAGATCGATACCATGCTTCTCCTTGATGGCCACCTCAAAATTGACAAAGTTAATTCAGATTTTCTTCTTGGCAACAATGCCTGTCCACATGTCAGATAGTTAGTTAAACAATGAAGAGAGCACACATGTAGGCCAGAATTAAGAATTCATACACACATCTGCTGCATGCCTTCGACTGAGTTGTGCTCCTCGATATCTGTATGAGCAATGCAAATTAATTGTTAGTGGCCATTACAACATACTCTGTACCCACTTTTTCCATGCACACATGCCCACTGTTCCAGTTTATGAATGATTTCATCAGGCTCAAGATCCATAACATCTTCCCAAAAGTCCATGACATTATTGGTCCCATACCAGAAAGGCTGGGATGAATCATAGATGTGTCCACAAGTGGCAAAGAGGCATACATATATCCCAGTATGAAGGGCAAGTCCATCCAGCTATCAGAAGTCAGTCGAAGTTCATTAAAATAAGACATGTGACTCACAATTTTAAAAATATGCTCCAATGTCAATTGGGCATTGTGTGCCACTGCTGAGTTTGTAGCATGGACACTCATATTCTTGAGAGCTTGGTACTCAGTGAGGGCACGCAGCAGCTCATCCTTCTCATCTTGAGTCATGTCTTGGTATATGGGGTCGGCCTTCACTAAGCCTCGAATCTGCTGGAGGGTGAGCTTCTCCCCACAAATACAACCTGTCATGTGTAAGCTGGACCTGACAAATGACAGAGTGGGGAATTACCCTCATTAACCTCTTGCACCTTGTGGGGAATAATGGCATTGGCTAGTTGCATGCTGTGTGAGCTTTGATAATATTTGTGACCCCCCAGAAGCTTCTCGACCTTCTCGTGTGTAATATTGTGAGTAGCCGCTATCACCTGTATCTTCGCTTCAACTTCATCAGCAAGTGAGTGGATTGTGTTGTTCAGAAGTGCGTCATGATCTTGATGTTGAGCTGCAGAAACTTTCTTCAATGCCACATGGGGACTGCAATGTTCTTTCTCCTCCGTGGAGAGGGGCTGATGAGGCTGCATAACTGGCCATCCAGGGTTGCAGTGTAAAGATTGATATAAAAGGAGTGTGGGAGGAATCTAGAGTAGACTCCAGTTGGAAGGGGTCTCAGTTCAACCCAGGAGGCTGGAGTTGCCTGGTAGGGAGTCAAAGAGTGGTGTGAAAAGACTGAAAACACACCCTAAAACCCAAAAGAGACTCAGGAAAACATGTATAGCACATCAGGAATGGAGAAATACCATTCTGAGCCCTCAGGCTCAGAATTTGGTCTGTTTCGTCTCTATAATGCATCTATTGTTTTTTCTAAGTATGTACAGTGCTCTCAAAGTGGTCGTGCGGGCTTACATAAGCCAAATGCGTGCAAACACAAAGTAAAAAAAACAAAAGAAAGAAGAGAAAACAAATCAGTAAGTAAAAACAGTGAAATAAAAGAAATATCCTAGTAGGGAGGATATTCTCCCTACAGCAGGTGGCCCAAGTGGACTTGTTACCCACTGCCTTAACCACAGAAACCCCACCACTGGAAATGGCAGGCACACCACTGTTGACACAGGTGCTGGGAGTTGTCATGCCAGGCACAGAAATGACATTTGAGGAAGGAATGGGCTTGCCAGGTGTAGAGGGTGTATTTGACAAGCTGGTGTTAGGGTGGTGCCCTACTGTAGGGTCATGTATAGGCACCACTGCATGAACCACAGGCAAAGGCAGGGCTCCTGAAGTCAGAGACAACTTGAGCTGAGGGATTGAAATGGCCAAAAGGGCAGGGTCTACTGCAGGATAACCATAGGATGGGATGGGGGACACCAAAAATTGTGGAGCAGGCTGCACAGCATCAGGAGGAAATGGCACATAAGATGGGTTCCAGTAGTTGTGTGAAGTGAATGCTGGGGGTGCTGGACATGTGGAATTGCCTGCAGAGTTGAATGTGATGGGGGGAAAGGTGAAATTGTATTGGTCCATGCTATCAGTAGAGGGACAGGGTACAAAGTTCACAGCATTGTACCACATCCCAAAACCCTGGAAAAAAAAGAGAAAATTTTGACAGCATGATATTGAGCAAGTGACATTGCCTGTCCCATTGTCCAGATGATTGGGCACTATAGCTATAGCTTGATATAATATCACATGGACCTATGGAGGCATGGAGGGAACATTATATTAGTGATGCATGGATAATGACTACACTTACCATGGTCGAAGCTGACACAGCACGGTCCACATGCCAGTGTGAAGTGGGCAACTGAGATACTGGCATAGCTGACACCATATCACAGTATCTATGGATTAGTGGGAAGCTGTCAGAACCTTTCTTTCATAACAGTACCAATATAATTACAGTGGACAGGAAATGGATAGATGGGGACTCTTAATGAAGATCACATCTAAATCCATCCAGTAAATTCCTGGATACTAAGGCCTCAAGATAAATTTTCATTGGAAAATGATACAAGTACCTGAATCCTTTACAACAACAGTCAGAGATGAATGAGACCGAGACAAGTGACAGTAGATATGACATAGCCTGTGTTCTGATATTGTGTGATCATGTGACCCAGATTAGAGAAATTCCTGAGTCTGAAACGTCAAGTAGGAAGTATCTCCCTGGGTGCCAGTATCTTCACTGTCTCACTAGGCAAGTTTTTCATATAGCCTGGAACAAGAGTAAACTGAGACCATCTCTTTGTAGCTAGACACTTGATGCTCATACATGGGAGCAACATGACCTGTAATGAAGCAAGACAAGCAACATGTAGCCACTGAGCACTGTAGGAACAGAAGAAAGCAGAGACTGGGGATGGGTGGAGATATCTGAAGGAGGAGAGAACTTCCAGAGGGGCTTCTATAGCCTGGAGAGTGATACTGTCTGGGAACATCTAAGGCTGTCTGAGATCTGGCTGAACACAGCAGAAGGCAACTTGAGGCCTTCTCAAACTCAAACTCAAAACTTGGAACTCATGACTCATAACTCATTGTTATTTTTTTTGTAAGTAGTTACAGTGGAGAGTGAGTGTGCATGGGCTTACTTAAGACCCATCACGTGTCTACTCTCGAAGCTAAGTAAAGTCTAAAGTAAATGAACAGAAATTACCTTGCTTGCAAGGTTTCTGTCCAAGCATAATTGCATGGGAACCATCCTCCATCTGAAAGACCTTCCTTTTTGGGCATGATTTGGCACTCGCTGACCTCAATGGGCATGTCTACGTTCGTACGCTTTGGACAGCAGTGACAACACATGTATATACATGAAGCACTGTCTGCACTGTACATGCCAAAGCCACAGTGGACCAAAGACAAAATCACAACAAGTGGCCAGTTCTCAGTTATCTGCCATCATCTGTACCCACCACTTCCACATCAGCTCATCCAACAAATGCAGGTGATTGTCCTCAGCAAGCAAGTCTGTGGAGTGAGCACTCAGAAACAATTTGTCATCAAAGTCTCTTACAGCTGTTTTCAAAAGTATGCAGAAAACCCATTTTGAGTAGTCAGATGTCAGAAACAGCCACATGAGGACCCCAGAGGCACCTCAGCCTGTAGCATAGCATAGGAGAGATCTTCTGTACAGCCAACCTTGATGTTACCCATCATCCATGCTGCCCTATACTGTGTCAAGAGACCTAAAAGCTCGTATCCCCATCCTTTATCACGATGGATACAGCGCCAAGTGCATCTGCGACATTTTAGGTGTGAAGAAGTTGCTCATTTACAAAACTCTCACTTTTCATGTGAAGTATGGTGTTGCATTCAATCCTCTTACCTATTCTCATATCCCTGGCTGCTGCCATACTCTCGACTTGGCAGATTTTCATTTCATTCGGTCTCTAGTTCAACATCACAGTACTATCTATCTCGATGAAATCCAGCATGAGCTGTGGGTGCAACATCGCAAGTATGCTACCCTTCCAACACTTATTCATGCAATCCGGTTTCTTCAGTTCACACGCAAAACTGTCTCAGCTTCAGCTGCTGAGCAGAGTGAAGAACTGCGTGCACTCTACATGAACTGGATTGCCATGGAAGTGCCAGATCCCAACATGCTTGTATTTGTCGATGAAGTGGCGAAGGATAGGTGTATGTCTCTGCGCAGGTACAGGTGATCTCTTAGAGGACAATGGTGCCGAACGAAGAAGTTATTTGTATGAGGCCTCCGCTACTCCATTCTCCCTGCAATCACCCTCGATGGCATTATTGCCTACAATATCATCGAGGGTCTGGTGGATAGTGATTGATTCATATGTTTTTTGAAGGAACATGTGGTAAGTCATGATCCAATCTTCATGCTAGTGACGCTAATGTATGTTCAAGCTGCCTTTCACTAACCCATACCTGGGTCCACATAGTGTACTCGTCATGGACAACTGTCAGATTCACCAAAGCGAGGGCATTCGAGCCTTAGTTGAAGACATGCACTGTAAGTCTTTTTTTTATGGAAATCCACACCAACTAATATGTTCTCAGTATGCAAGCTCATCTTTCTGCCACTGTACTCCCCCAATTACAACCCTATCAAACAAGCATTCTCGTCAGTCAAGTCTTATCTGTGCTGTCATTCAGATGATCACCCGCTCATGGGAATTGTATGTGTGTGTCAGAATATCACACCAGATAAAGCAGAGGCATATTTCAGAGCATCCAGTTACATAGTATAGGCGTCTACAACATGTTGTCTGTATTGGTTGTAATTTCCAGTTTGGTTTGGTGTCATGCATTCATACTTGAACTTCAAAACATTGGGACTCATTGTACAAATGCTACGATTCTGATGGACATGCTGAACTAGATAACAACAAAGTGTAAATGCAACTACATAGCGTAAAAAGGGTCTAAGTCCTCAGCTGCGGCCTCACCACTCTCGTCAACAATATAGCCCTTTGGGATGGGCAACCACTGACCCTGAATATTGCACTTATAAAAAAGATTGTAGTCTGCTGGAACTGAAAATGTGTTGTCTGGGTTGTTGTCAGGCATCATTGGAGGGCCTGAAAAATGATTCCCACTGCCCATACAAAAACACTTCTTGTATAATACTTTCTTGTGAGTGGGGTGTGGGAGTTCAGTGCTGTTTTTCGACACCTCAGTATTGCTCCATTTTCATTTTGCATCCAAGCTGTTCTGCCATACTGTGCAGCCTTTTTTCAGATGAATGATGTTGCCAATAGAAATTCCAGCATCAGCGAGAACCTTATCGTTGACCTTGGCAAGGATATCTGGGCCAATGCCCTGGAGTTCAAGGTTTGCCTCATACCTAATAGCATTGGAAACGCTGAGGTTCGATTCAGCAAAATGAAGGAAATGAGAGAGCTGAGTTGGCGATGGAAAAAGTGGTGAGGATGAAGTAAGCTCCTTATCACCTCAGGTAGGGGTAACTGGGAGTGGGGTAGGATGGCCACTGGGAGTGGCAGGTGTGGAAGATGGGAGTAGGCCAGACTTGGTAAGCGTTTGAATGAGAAGAACTGATGTTAGAGTGTTGACATCGACAGAGGGTGTGAAAGGAGGGGGGGGCTGGGAATGAGCTTGCATTTTGCATACAGGATGTAAATATGTCGCTTTGTTGGCCATATTGAAGGACTTGATGTTGGGTGGGGTGTGCAGCATTGCTTCGCCATCCTCCTATGGCCAATTAGAGGAAGTAAGAAATATATATAAACAATGACACACACCAGAGTGCAACACCAGTCCAAGATCATGGCTGGTGTCAGTGGGAGAGTGCCCATGGGCCCAATATATGTAAAACCCTTATCCTGCTCATTCTTGTGCAACTGCTGGAGTTTGATTTGCCATCAAGCAAGGCAGGTGTCGAGATCTCCAGCTCCTTGAGATGAAGATTTCTACAGGTGAAATGAGTGGTAAGTTTTGTGCAAAGGAGTTTTATGCCACATACAAGGTGGTCATCCCCATCAGATGCATCACTAGTCTTGTCTCCAGATTCACTCGATGGCAGCCTCCTGACCTGCTTCATGTCAACGAGTATCTTGGTAGTGCTGGAATCATTGTGGCAAAGTTTTTTGACCATCTCCTTATAGTTGACCTCATTATCAACATCCATCGCATCACTGACACGTTGACTATGAGAATATCAGTATACGTGCTGTAATAACAATGAAAATACTCACCCTTTCACTTTTGGAGGCACAAACTTGAAGGAATAGCGCTTATGCACAGAGACCTTGTATTGGTCTTGCCCATGTTTCTCAAGTATGCTTTGGAGAAATAGGAGGTAGTTGTTGTCCTGCAATGGAAAAAAAAAGCTCCTTCATCTTGACAGATTTCACTTCCTTCAAAGCAGAAGCTTTGCCCTTCATGTTCTTCTTGAGGCTGGAATAAACAGTTAGGGCGATGGGTGAATGCATACTGTTTCTCTAACTCGCAAGTGGGGGAGGGTGAGGACATGGTAGTGAGAAGGTACTGTACGCTACACTAGTATGCACTACAGTACTTGCTAATAGTTTCCTTTTGAGGTCAACATCTCTCACACTTGGTGCTTATGGGGTCCTCGTGTGGCTGAGTCTAGAAACTGACAACTGAAAAATGAATTTTCCACATACTTTTGAAAACAGCTGTAAAAGGCAAATGGTATTGCGCCCCAAGCTTCTCGAGAGTGACATAAAGATTGAAAAGATTGAGGGTTCCAGATGGCAGACGAGCAATATCCACAAGCACATAGGAAATAGTCTGACCCTGTGACCAGTAATCAGTGAAAGCATAGGCAGCAGTCATCGGAAGCTGCAAACAGCTCACAGGCCAGGTGACAGCCACACCTGTAGATGTGGTATAGCAGATACAATGGGTTTTGTAAACAGCTTCCACAGGGATGACAGATGGTTCCAGGCCTGGCAATGGAGAAGTGCGAGTGTGCGAGAGTTTGACAAGGATATATGTGGGCAAATACTTCAAATGCACAACACCATCCAAGACCATGAACGAGGGCTCTTCTGCATGTAAGATAATGTCAACAACTGTACTGCGAGCACCATTGGTGATATCGAGATCCATCTCGATGTTTTTTGTGACCATGACCTTCATGCCAAGAGATATCTGCACAGAATTGGGTAGGTTACCCTTCCAGCCCCACCCATGCACATTCCCCTGGCTCATTTGCACTGCAAATGCATATTGTTCCTCCAATGACAATGGCTGTCCTTTGATAGTATCATTCGCAGTACACATGAAAACCTGCACTGCAGTCTGACTGGCATGCTTGCATAAAGTGGCATCATTCCATAGCTGGTGCACTGCATGACATGGGGTGACAAGACTGGCATGTGCCCATGGACCATGGGTAAAGTTGAGTGCATGTGTGACATGATTCGGGAGGACAAGCTGATGAAGCATAGCGATGTGATGCTCTTGCACATGGCCCATTTGAAGATGGCTGAGAAAATCCAACCACATTCCATCAGTGATGTGCATCTATTCTTTAAGAACAATAACAGTCTGGAATTCTTCGTAAATGGCATGGCCAAGCTGTGCAAGAAGTGGGTCCCTTTGTGGTCTGCCAGGAACATACAATGCCTCGGAGGGGCTAACAGCCACAGGTGGGAATTGGTGGAAGTTACCACAAAGAATGAGGTTGATGCCTCCAAAGGATGCTGACGAAACAGGCCTTCCCTCTACCATCTTTCTGATGGTGATGTTGCATGACAATCTTGTGAAAAAGCTTTTACCTATCATGGACATCTTGTCAATGATGAGGTACTTGTAATTATGCCAGAAGTGTTGAAGTTTGGCCTTTGTCTGAGGACTGATAGCATGGTCATCTGCATGGGGTATCATTCCAATGCAATGTGTCGTTTTGCCATCAATGAGAGATGCTGCAACACCAGTGTATGCTGTCCTCACTGAATGGCTGTGTGTGTGTACCAGGCGCAGTGCCTTGCTGCTCCTGTGCACTCCTCTCACATCGGTGAAAGTATTGGATACCTGAGATAATACCGTGCACATCCTCTGAGGCTTGGCTAACAAAGTGGTGAAATGCAGTCTCCCATGTCTCTCCAGAGGATTTTAAATCGATGCCTATGTCATGCCAGGGCTTTAACAGTAGCAGCATGGATGCACAATAAAATGGACGCTGGTCTGGGTCATCGGATGAGGGGAAATAGCATCCAATGAAGTTTGGTAAGTTATGGTGGTCATGGTGGTGGATGACCCTCTGCCTGTCATCAAAGCAGGGGTGTTCAGGTAGGTAATCTATGCATTCATGTTGAGGACAGCCAACACCATGAGGTGCTCCTGCATGCAGTGTAGGGAGGGAAGTCTCCCTACTAGGTATTTTCTTTTATTTCACTGTTTTTACTTTACAGATCTGTTCTGTTCTTATTTCCTTATCTTTTTACTTAGTGTTTGGACGCATTGTTGGCTTATGTAAGCCAACAACTACTTACAGTACACTGTACATACTTAGAGAAATAACAGCCGCATTACCAGAGACAAGCAGACGGAAATAAAGACGTAGAACCCTCGGGAGAATATTTCCCCACTATCAGACACTCATTAGACAAATCTCAGCCATTATTGGGACTTTTAGGGCGCATTTATAGTCTTTTCTTTGCACTCTTTGACCTCTACCAGGCATCCCTAGCCCCCTGGGTCGAACTAGGACCCTCTTCCAACAGGAAGACCCCTTGGCCTTTCCCCCACTCTCTTTTATCAAACTCCACAGTGGGGGTGCTCCATTGGGTGGTCTGTCAGCATGGAGTTCAGATGATGACACCTTTCTGTTCACTTCATATGTACTGATGAAAAAATCAATGACATTCTGTCCTGACAGTGCATCTCCATGGAACTTGTAATCTGTGACCTGACATTTGGGTATGATCTTCCCCCTCTTGTCATACTCATAAGAATGTTGCCAATGCAGCAGACTATTGAGAGCTCACCTGCTCATCCACCTCTGCACCTGCATCTGTTGTGCTCTGTACTGTTTCAATGTCCTGTGTCCTGTATGTCCTCTGTGACACGCATTGTGATGGACACAGATACACTACTCACCTCCCATGACTGCGCTTGGTCAATGGGAAAATGTCCAATAATGCAGAGATGAACAATGACCAATAAATGGAAGTGTAATGGTGTGAGCAATATGTATCACTGCAGCCCATTAAATAGGTCATCACCATGGGTGCCACTATTTCTTATTCCCAGTTGGTGGTATGCACGAGATGGAAAAGCAAAAGACATTGTTGATTGTGCAGGTCCTCCACATATGGCGTGCATTCACAGTGATATGCAAGGCCCTTGGCAAGCATGGCAGACAGGTTGTGGTGTTTACCTTGCTTCTTGGTTTGGTACATCATAATGTAAAATGTGATGTTTGTGGTCGCATGGGAATTCGTCAGCAGCTTCACATCATTGTTGCACCTGGCATTGATTGCCAATGCAGGTACCCATGCATTCAGGTATGGATGCTGCCTTTTCATGCCCCATTCACCCATGTCCAACACAAAGTCATCCAGGCTGACAGCAAAGGGTGCATGCCACTTGCACACCAGTCTACCATCCTTCCCAGGCACCAAGCACCTTCTGCTCTTGCAGGTATGCAGCTGTTTTTCCCTGGCCACCCAGCATTTGAGCAATGACACCTCCTCATTGTATGCATGGCATCCAGGGACTGGAGGCCGTGAGTATGCCACCTCCACCTCATTGGGTATGATGCTCATCGCCTCTGTGCTCTCCAGGCCAGGCAGGTAAGCCCAGATGTTGGCCTGGATAAATTTCTTGGCTCGCTTGTGAAAATCATCTTGCTTTAACAGCTCCTCCATATCTTCCATACTAGGCACATTCCTCAGCCACAGCAACATGTGCAAGTGCAATGAACTGCAACCTTGCGACTCCACCACCCCGAAGTATGTGTTTACGAAACTGAAGACACCTTTCCTCTGAAAGACTTGATGTGGCATCACAGTAATTCTGAAGAGTGTCTGGATGATGTTGTGGATCATAAAGTGGAAGAATTTGGCTGCTGCATATGGGTCCCTGGCTATGTTGCATGCATGAATGTCCTTAGGTGGCCCTGCTGTCCTCACAAACTTGTCCAGATCGATCTTCTCCCCTGCAAAAACCTGTGCAATGGGGTCGTGTAAGTTGCAGGCATTGATGGTTATCCAGAGACTGGGTGGGTTGAGCATGATTGACGTCACCCAGACTTGACTTTGTAACTGATAGCGACTCTGATCTGTACCCACGACCTGTCCTGCTGTGGAATACAGGTGTTGATGAAGTAAGCGAATGGCTGGATCCGTGATGGGCATCCCACGATCCTCTTCATCCTGTGCTTGTTGCATCATTTCCATTGTGATGGTGGACAGTAGATGTGCCTCTCAATGGAATGCCTGACATTGCATCTGAATTCTGGCAGACCCCAGTGCCTGCCACCTCTGGATGATGCCAAAGGTGACAAACGGGAAGGTCTCATGTGTGTGGAAACAATGGTTTGATATTGCAAGGCCCACCTGACATGATCAGCAAAGTCCACAGCAACCTCTTGCTCATGTTCAATGCCACCTTCGCCATATGCAAACAGGCACAGATATGCTCTCTTGAAGAAATTCATCTCTCTTCCAATGGTCTCTACTGCTGTCCCCCCCCATTTCTCCATGGGCGCCCAAAGTCATTGACAGGCTGGTTTCCATGCCTGACAGCTTAGGCACCTTCCCTGCCACTCTCCCATAAGTTTCTGAGGCCCCATGACATCATCTCCCATGCTGTGATCATTGACATCTCTGTGTCTATCATGCCAGATATCTGCAATGGCACAATGTCTGCATCACCTGCATCATTGGTGAGCATGCTAGCCATGATCTCGCCTGCTGTGGACTCACCCATCATGTGGGAGTTTGTTTGGGTTGTTTGCTGCTGCAGTACACCTGATACAACTGTGTTTATGAGTGTGTTTGTGGCAATGGGATCGCTGATGCACTAAATTACTCACCTTCATCGTCATCCTGTGGTACATACCCTTCGCTCTCCTGTTCTATGATTCCTATGTTGTCAGTCTGTCTGATGACTGAACTTATTTCCTCTGGCACATCATCTTCTGGTAGGTTTTGCAGGCACTCACTGCTGATTTCTATGCCTCCATAATATTTGGGATTGTTGGTCTTCAGCCATTGCAATGCCTCTTGGACATCATGGCAGCACACCCAGAATGTGGTCTGCAGCCAATTTCTTGGTAGGGTCCCTAACCCAACAAATGTGATTGTTATCATTGATGCCAATATTGCAGGTGGATGTGGCATGAGATTGCCTTCGACCATGGCAGTTATCGCCTCGAGATTGTGGTCATACGTACACACATTGCCTCTCATGGCATTCTGCAATGCTGAGAAGTCATGCACTCCTCTGCTCCACTTGGGGAACAACTTGAAAACATACACATGTGGGTAGAGATGTGCTATCAGAAGTTGCTCCAGAAATGTCAGATGTTGCAGGACCCAAGGGCATTCTCCGATCCACAGCCCATTGGCGAGGGAATACCATGGTGGGTTCTTGCCTACCTTGCAAAGGTCACCCAGGCATTGATTGCAAATGTTGACAGCAGCATGCCCTGCCATGTCATGTATGGTGGTAGGTTCCAGCAGCATGTTGTTATGGAGTTGGTGCTTGGGATGGGGGATCCTGGGTCTCAGGCACACAGGATTTGGTATGTCGCTGAGCTTGATGGACTGCAATCCATGCTCTTGGATGCCACACTCTTGCACACATATGCCACATGTTGCAAAAGCCAGTGCTTCATTCCCACTCGCCACATAGAAGGCTTCATATATCTCCTTGAGCTCCTCAGCATTTGGCAGCTCCATGAATGCTGTCAGTTCAGCCAGTGCAGGTGCTGCCATGCATGGCTGTTGTGGTACTGAGGCCATGCGTGCTGCCTTCCTTGGCTTCTCAGGCTCGTTGGCATGCTTGCATTTGCTTGCTTGACATTCAGCTTTCTCATTTTCATGCTGTGTTGCTGCTGACTGTAGAGCCACCAGTTTGCTCTGCAGGACATCTCACATGATGTGTTTAAGGAGCATGTCTTTCTTTGCACATTCTTCCTTGGTCAGACTGACTATCCCAGCCAGATGTTGGACTATTGCCTGCATGGGTAATTTGCTGATGTTGGCGAGAAGAGTGTCCATCTCATGTGGTCCAGTGTAGGAGCTCATCCCTATCTCTGTCTCTGAGTGCTGACTGCACACATGCACAACCCCTGTCCATTGGATGGGCCCCTTGAAGTGCATGGCTATTCTCATTCTGTCCAAGCATGGGATGCATCACCTTCAATATCTGTCATGCTCTTTTTCATCACAGGCTACTCTATGCAGTTCCACATCTGCTACTGTGTCCATTGTACACTATTCTTTCATGAGCGCATGTAACGTATGGAGTCCTGTTTCTCCCTCATCACTTTGTAACCATGTCCCCATCACCATTGGCTGTCTACACTTCCTCTGGTCCATCATCGCTGCCATTGAACATCAGAGCGAGGAGCAGGTGCCTGGTAAGGAGTTAGTGCATAGTCCTCCAAAATGTGTGGGTGGTCTCATGATTCCTCTTCCACAACCTCCACTCGTGGGCAGCAGAATCCACGCTCGAGTCCACATGGCATGCTGCCAAGTGCCCACTGCACATCTAGGACCCCAAACTGGCAAAACATTTCCAGAGATGTGTGTGCTCCATTTACCATGGAATGCATGTTCAACCACAGCACTGCTGCATCAGTAATGGTATGCATCCTTACTTTGCAGGCATGGTTCAGCTGATGGACATCTTTGCAACAGACATAGTAAAAGCCACATGAACTGTATTTGCACATGGGGTCAATGATGCCTCTGTTTGGTGTGGGGTGGTACAGGGATCCTGCAATGACCAAGGTTTGGTGATGTAGCATGAGTGTTGGATAACAGCAGAAGATCGTATCAGCACTGATAAAGTTCATAACAGCAGTGCTGTGGAATTGAAAAATGGGGCTCAATGCAGTAGAGGTGCCAGAGACGACAACGTCGATCTTGCACTCACCATTGCTGATGACAAGAACACACTCCACCAGAGAGTAGGTGTAATGCTGTCGGCCATGTGGGTTATTACTGATGAGGTAGTAGCCTTCAAACTTGAGCCAGTTCAGCAACATTGTGATTGTGCACTGTGGCATGTAGATGTCCAAGTTGTCTGCTGTCCATGGTGTCCCCTGTTCCAGTAACAAGATATGGAGGGCTGTGGAGCCAGAAATGACAGTGTCGCAGGTGCACAATATCTCCTGCATAACCTCCCCCCATCGGAAGTACTGCTTGCCCACCATGCGCACCTTGGACTGCATGTAGCCTCATGCCATAACAGCATTGGCATGACATGTTCCTGCAAAGCTTAGCAGTTGACCTGCATCACAGTACATTAGCATTTCATGCACAAGATCCATGCAGTTGTGGAATCTTGTGGCTGCAGGGAGGTGCTGTTGCTCTGCATCGATGTACATGTTCATGGTTGTTGGATGGGGGGTGGTCCCAACTGTGCACACCATATATTGTGCAGTAGCTGCGCTATCAATTTCATATTTCTGCGCTGTTTTCTTTTTGCAATTGTGCCGAGACTCCTGTATCATGCCTGGCTGTTTCATCACCAGCATGCTCTTGGTGTGCTCCCTGTGCAGGGGTTCGCCCACATCATCATTGGTGTGTGTTCTAGGCCTCATGTGTGTTCTCTCCGAGTTCCCAGTGGTGTGGGCAATCACTCTACTATGTGGTGTCTGTGGTGTGACTGCATCACCTGTGATCCATGCTCCTGACTGGGATGGTGTGCCTCATCAATTGGATGTCACAGTGCAACACTATTGCTTGTGCATTGCCCCCCCCACCATGCTGTTTCTGTGTGTACATGAGGATAATCTACTCTATGCACAACCAGTCTCATCTGCTACACCTCCACCCATCGTCATCCTCACAATAAATCGATCTCTGTGGCCTGACAGCTGGTGCTGTTGAGGCTGCTTCCATTGTGAGTTCTTTGTGCAGTCAGACAGATGATCACAAATAGAGACTCACAGCATCAGGGCCTCCATCACTGCTGGCATGTCGTCCTCTGGGCAGACATTCATCAGTCTTCCATTGCTGGCCATCACTATGAACATGTATGGTGTGTCTTCACGGCCATGGTCATGTCCATCTTTATCGAAATAGACATGAAAGGTGGTGGCTCACATGTGCACATTTGCCTTGTATATGATGATGGCACTTGGAAAAATATTCACATTTGGCAGTATCTGATAACCATGTAATCCTCCTCATCATATGTTCATTCATCAGGGTCCTGAATTGTTGTTGCCCAACAGGTAGACCAACATGGTGTATGTCATTTGTGTCATGGTGTTCTGTGAGATGTTATCGAGCATTAGCTGCTGATCTCTGTGCTGATTGCATGCACTCACATTTGTCCCTCTTGGATGCTTGCCAGGCACTCCAAGCTCACCTTCCAATTTTTATACCATCCTCAACAGATCACAGGGGCCACAGGCTACCCTGGCCACCTGCTTATCTTTGCATCTTTGGGTCAGGCCAGTTCCCCTAGGCTTCTCCTAGAGGTGATCGAGATGGCATGCTACATGTGAGTACATCATCATGCTTTTATCTGACAGGAGCTGAAACACATCCCAAACAATGTGAGTCTGGCCTCCCTGATGGCCTCCCATTTAAGCAATCTCTTTCTTCGCTTGCTCTGCACTCCTACCTCCACCATGTCTGGTACTCCAGCCTCCTCCTCTGAATGTGTGCTCGAGGCTCACAACCACCTTATGAACTCTGGTCTCTACCTCAGTGACCCCTCCATTGCACCAAGTTTGCAGTGGGTGCATGATGGCCATGAAGATGTGCTCGTGCATGTGCCACCTGGGACGTCTCCTGATGCATCCCAACAGTGCTCTCCTGTGAACAATGGTGATGTCTGCAATGTGTGTTCTAACATGTGCCCTGATGTTGCATTGGCAGACGCTCCTCAGCCTCCAGTTCTGTGTGTGATTGTCCATATTGATCACAATGACTTTTGGCTCATGGCTGATGGAGGTTACCTCGGTCCAAGTGCCATCTGGAGGGAAATACTGGATGTAAAGCCTTCATGTGCTCTCCGTGAGCCTGGTGTGGAGCCGCTGAAGTCAGACTTCGCTACGATACTGCATGCCCTGCAGTTGTTGACCGATGGCTGTGTCACTCTGGGGTTTTCCTCTGGCAAAAGTTTCTTTTCCACTGACATTCATGGTCTGTCATGTTTCAAGCTGCGTCATAGGCCATTTGAGGTATGAGCTCCCCCTCCCACACTACCCCTTCCCTCAGGCCTGGTTTCCCTCCACAGACCATTGATGCAGCCATTGACAGTGATGACATACCCATTTCTGCTCCACCTGCTATGGGTCAGTCATCCTTCACTTGTGCTGTTCTGTCTGTCCTTATTGATGTTCTCATGATAGACCCTTTTTCATTTGAACTTTGGCCTCTCACAAAAGAAAGGAACCATGCTGAGCTTCTGGCGCTTAAATCCACTCACCACATTCTCCCCCTGCCTGCTTATGACATGCTTGGTGACCTCATTAAGCCCTCTGCATACTGCCATTCACTTCAGGGTGCAATCATTGAGATCCACTTGACTTTGTCCCATTGGGCCATTGCTTCTGCGAAACATGATGTCTATGGTGGATTCATCCACTTGATCTGTGTACTTGTGCCACCACTTTCCTACACTACATGCAAGAAACACAAGCTGCCTCTCCATCTCGACACTGGATGGTCCACCTGACAAACATGCCAATCTGTCTGCTGCTTGAGCTTGCATGCATGGCCTGCAGCACATGGCCTGATCAGACATCTGTTGCTGGTGCCCTCTTCGTTTCTGTGGTTGTATAGACTCTTTGCTTGCATATCCGTGTTTGCCTGGACCTTGGTATTGTACTCGATAGACACTTGTTCTGGTGTGGACTCTTCTGCTTGAATATACAGCTTTTGACCTGCGTGTGGACTGTGCTATGTACTGTATGTCATCTGTATCATTGTTGAGGTGGGGTGATGTACATATATATGGATCTGTTATTATGCTGTGTGTTCTCATTTCAGGCAAGCAAGGTTATCACCACTGCAGGTGGCACTTCCGAGTAAAAGTAAAAGTAAAAACTATAAAATAAAAGGAATATCCTAGTGGGGAGTACTCACTCCCTACAACACTCGAAGTATATTCTATCCAAACACAAACACGACATCCCACCACCTCTCAACAATCATGAGCCAGCCCAATCCTCAACAGCATGAGCATTGCAAGTGTGAATGTACATCCTCCTCCCTTCTTGTACTTGTGTTGCCATGCACTTATGTGCTCACCTGATCCAGCTCCCATCACCATGATGCCAATCTGCCTCTGTGAACCACCAGGGGACATTCTCCTATTCTTGACAGGTCAGGAAGAGATCGACACTGCTTGTGAAATCTTATTAGGTATGTGTTTGATGTGCTCACAGAGTGGGAGATAGTTGACTTTGAGTGCAGCATCAAGTCCTCATCATCATTGGTGATATGGGGGGTTCCAGAAAGACCACCCAAATGACCCAGTATCTCGCTGAAGCCAGATACACTGCTGGAGGTTGAATCAGTTGTACTCAACTGTGTCATGTGGCTGCCATGTGAGTAGTGAAACATGTGGTGGAAGAAGTTGGTTGTTGCCTGGGACAGGAAGTTGGCTGCACTATTCGATTTGAGGATTGCACAAGCCTGGAGATGAAAATCAAGTACATGATGGATGGTATGCTTCAACGAGAGTCTGTCATTGATCCGCTCTGCAGCCAATACTCTGCAACTACATTGGACAAAGCCCATGAATGGACCATCGCCACTGATGTACTTTTTGGTTTGTTGAAAAGTAAGTGGAATTGTGATGATGATGGCCATATACATGTATACTAACTCGACTTGCAGAGGCTGTGAAGAAACGCCCAGACTTGAAGTTGATCATCACATCTGCTACCCTTGATGCTGAGAAGTTTTCAAAGTACTTCTTTGGTTGTCCTATCTTCACCATCCCAGGTCAGACATATCCAGTTGAAATTCTTTACACCAAGGAACTGGAGAGTGATTACCTCAATGTATCTCTCATCACCATAATGCAGATCCACCTTTCTGAACCACCAGGGGACATCCTCCTATTCTTGACAGGTCAGGAAGAGATTGACACCAACTGCAAAATCTTATTTGAGGGCATGAAAGCCCTTGGACCCAAGGTTCCAGAGCTCATCATCCTACCAATTTACTCTGCACTGCCTTCCGAAGTCCAGTCTCATGTGTTTGAACCAACCCCTCCTGGAGCATGCAAAGTGGTCATTGCTACCAATGTTGCTGAAACAAGTTTGACCATGCAAAATTGCTTCGATTCATGCCTCAGAATGGACTCGCTGGTGGTCATGCCGATATCTCAGGCTCAGGCCCACCAATGATCAGGTTGTGCTGGGCAAACCAGTCCTGGAAAATGCTATCACCTTTATACCAAAGCTGCCTACTGCAATGAGATGTTGCCTACCTCAATCCCAGATATCCAGAGAACTAACCTTGCTCATACCATCCTGTTGTTAAAGGCAATGGGCATCAATGACCTGCTCAGCTTTGATTTCATGGATCTGCCACCTGCTCCAATGATGTTAACTGCATTGGAGTTGCTATATGCATTATCTGCACTTGATGACAAAGGGCTTTTGACTCACCTTGGGCACAAGATGGCTGACTTTCCTATGGAACCTCCTCTCATGAAGATGCTCATCACCTCCATAGAACTTGGTTGTTCTGAGGAGATCCTGTCTATCATTGCCACATTGTCTGTGCAAACTGTATTCTACTGGCCCAAGGAGAAACAAGCACAAGCAGACTCCAAGAAGGTGAAGTTTCACCAACCAGAAGGTGATCACTTGACACTACTCACAGTCTATAATGGCTGGAAGGCCACCAACTATTTGAACCCATGGTGTTGTGAAAACTTCATTCAAGCACGAAGTATGAGGCAAGCACAGGATATTTGTAAACAGCTCGTGGGTATCATGGATCAGTGAGTCATTCAAAAAAGATAGCATCGAATGCTTGCTCACATCTGTCTCTCTTAGGCTCAAACACAACATCTTATCAGCTGGCAGGGATTATAATTGTGTTCAGAAGGCAATATGTTCAGGCTTCTTCTGAAATGCCATGAAGAAAGATCTGCAAGAGGGGTACAAGACCCTCATGGAGGGTACACCAGTGTACATCCATCCATCTTCCACACTCTTTAATCAGAATCCCAAGTGGCTAATCTACAATGAGTTGGTGCTAACAACTCAAGAATACTGCCACAATGTCACTACTGTTGAGCCCAAATGGCTGGTCGAAGTGGCACCACAATTCTTCAAAGTTGCTGATGCCAACAAGATTAGCAAGTGGAAGAAGCAGGAGAAGATCGAGCCACTGTATAACAAGGTATTACACTCGCATTCCTTCAGACCTGGACATTTGCTGACTGCCATTGTAGTACAGGAAACCGGACGAGTGGTGGTTATCAAAAGTCAAATGGAGTGCTCATTCAGTAAGTAAATTTATTCACCTATGCTCTTGATGAAAGATCTCCTGATGAGTTCTTTAGAGTCAAATGTTTGGTTGATCCTTTCACCATTTGTGTTGGAGATTGAATCACCCCATTGTGCAACCTGCCATTGGGCTCACCAAACCCATGATGTTGTGACACCATAGCCAACACCATGTGAGTTTGATTGCCAATGCCAACCTGTGATTACATAAGCACTTAGAGCGCACATAGTACTACACTTTTTGTACTATTCCCTCAGTAGTTGAGTCACTACTGAGGCTGCCTACAGCCCTTTTCTACAGGTTATAAGCCCCACATAGCATGGAAAATTTTATTGTAGGCACAACTCATGGTCGACTCATATAGAAACTACTCAAAAGTCCACAATACATCTCTACTACCTTCAAGGCTAATGGACTGCTACCTAATGGATCCACCAGAGCTCGGAGATCATGGCAAGAATTGGACCAACTATGGGAGTTGTGTCCTCAAAGCCATAGACATAGAAGGCTCAATAGGTATCCTACTGGGGTCTGAAACACAACCAAGGCATCCTAAACAGCTTGAAGGATGTGGCCTGGGATGGGCACCTCAATCTGATGAGGAACAAGATGAGTTAGCAGCCTGGCAAGCTGCTGACAATGTGTGGCAACAACGGACTGCTATGGTCCACCATACCTCAAATCAGGGAGCAGCATGAAGCCAGATCATGGTAGTTGTCTGCATACTGGCTTCATAATCATTAAATCGCACTGTATTTGAAGGCACTTGATATGAGGTGGTACTGGGGTGACCTCAGTGACGCAGAGTCAACAGAGTGCAATTTGAAGTGACTCAAAGTCAGCCTCAAATCAGGGAGCAGCATGAAGCTAGCTCATGGTAGTTGTCTGCATACTGGGTTCATAATCATTAAATTGCACTGTAATTGAATAAAGTCACTGTACAAGGAACCTGATGGAGTAAAATAACAGACTTACTTGCTGCAGATGGGCTGATGATGGTCACAGAATCTTCTAGTTCCAGGATGTGGTGGTGATGAGCAAGCAAGTCCTGTGACTTACAGTGAGCTCAAAAACCCTATCCATGTTGACCCTAATTTCAGTGCATGCAGTGTACTGCCAGACACCATGGGAATTTTGCTTAGCTTTGGTGGAGTCATAAATAGAACTTACTCTTGGCTACAAAATGGCCCCTATATCATGTGATTTGGTTCACAGGCTGGCAAGATATAAGCAATATAAAACAGCAACATCATGGAAAGGGTGTTTGAGCTTTTGAATTGGTGAGTAGAATCATAGTATATTTGCTAATGTTTGTTAGTACAAACAAAGGTACATATGCAAACATGGTGTCTGAGCTCAAAAAAGTTCACACAGTGTAAAGATGGATGATAAAGGAGTGTGGGAGGAATCTAGAGTAGACTCCAGTTGGAAGGGGTCTCAGTTTGACCCAGGAGGCTGGAGTTGCCTGGTAGAGAGGTCAAAGAGTGGAGAGAAAGACCAGAAATGCACCCTAAAACCCAAGAGAGACTCAAGAAAACCTTTATAGAACATCAAGGGAGGAGAAATAATATTCTGAGCCCTCAGGCTCAGAATTCTGTCTATCTCATCTGTGGTGGTACATCTATTATTGTTTCTAAGTATGTACAGGTGCTTGAAGTACTTGCGCAGGCTTATGTAAGCCACAATGCGTCCAAACATGAAGTAAAAAGATAAAGAAAAAGAAAGAAAACAGACCAGTAAGTAAAAACAACAAAATAAAACAAAATACCTAGTGGAGAGGATACTCTCCCTACAATGGTTCATTGTTCCCCATTACCATCATGGTCAGAGCCCTTTCCCTTACTCAACAAAACACCATCCTTTCCTTGCTTGATTCTGGACTTTCTGGTGAAGCCATTGCCAAGCAAACTGGTGTCAGCCCTTCCACCATATCCAAAATTCCAAAGAGTGTCCTACCCTTCCAAAGGCCATTGGAGGTCATCCAACTAAGCTCTCCCCTACCAATATTCATCATGTGCAACATCTCATCACTTCTGGGAAGGCTGAAAATGCTGTCCAAGTGACCAAAACTCTGTCCAACATTACCAATCAACCTCTCTCTGCCAGCACAGTTTGTCTTCACCTGAAGAAAGCTGGTATGAAGGCTGTAGTCAAGACCAAATGCCCTATTCTTTCTGCTAGACATTGCACGGCTCATTTGGATTTTGCTTTGGCTCATAAAGACTGGACTCTAGAGGACTGGAAAAAGGTTATATGGTCTGATGAGACCAAAATCAATCATCTAGGGTCAGATGGATGCAAATGGGCATGGAAAAGGGCAGGTGAGGGGCTTAGTGATAGGCTGGTTGAAGGAACCCTCAAGTTTGGAAGAGGTTCCCTTATGATGTGGGGCTGTATGACTTTGCAGGGAGTTGGCTTTGCTACCAAGATTGATGGTAGGATGGATGGGGACCTTTACCTTCAAATTTTGAGGGATGAGCTCCAGCAAACCCTGGAGTATTATGGTCTCAATCCTCCTGACATCATCTTTCAGCAGGACAATGACCCCAAGCACATTTGCAGAATGGTCAAGAATTGGCTGGAAGAGCAAGAATTCCAGACCATGGTGTGGCCTGCACAGTCTCCAGACCTAAACCCCATTGAGCATCTCTGGGGTTGTCTCAAGAGGAGGCTTGTACAACATGAAAACCCCCCTAGTGGAATTCATGAATTGTGGGAGAGAGTTCAGGTGGAATGGGAAGGGATACCAGTTGAAGAGTGTCAGAAGTTGATTGAGAGTATGCCTAGAAGGGTTCAGGCAGTGTTGAAAGCAAAAGGAGGTTATACCAAGTACTAGAATACCCATCTACATCAGCAAAACAGACCCCCTCTGTGCAGATCTGTGCAGGTCTGTACAGATCTGTACAGACCTGTACAGACCTGTACAGACTTACCCCTTGACTGTTTCAGTATACAGATTCCCACACTCAATTTAACATGTAGTCAGCTAATAATTGAATTATATTATTATATTATAATAATAATTACTTTAATTACAATGGTACAGAGACTACATATCTATGCTAAGTGGGCACAGCCTCACAGAGAACCCACCCCCTGCCTCTGCCACCCCTCTGCCTCTGCCAACCCCCCCTCTGGTGGATCAATCAGAGGGAGGGATGACAACAACAATGAGAGGAGATGGTGGTGGTAATGGAAAGAGTTGTGGTGCTGGAGTGAGCAGGTTTATATACATCTGTTTGCTTACCTCAGCAACTTTCGAAGCCAGCTGTGGCACACCCCCACAAATTTCAATCGGAGTTTGAATTTGCCACAGCACATTGGCGCAGACTCGGAAGTCAAAAAATCTACTATCTGGAGTAATTGTACAGCCACAATGTCATAACAAAAGTTGTAGCCTATGATCATAGGACCATGGGAATATGCTTACCTTAGCAATATCTCCCTTTTTGGGCGAGATATTTGCAAAGTTCTGCTGGAGACCCAGCACATCAAAAAATAAAAGTGGCTGTACAGTTATGATGTCATAACAAAAGTTGTAGTATGTGATGTCATGATCATGTCAGTATGATTATATTGTCAATATGACCATTTTTGGATGAGATACAGGCGAGTGAATGAATACAAATTTCAAACTCCGATTGAAATTGCTACAGCACATCAGTGCAAACTCAGAGAGTCATTGTACAACCATGACATCATAATGAAAGTTGTAGCCTATGATCACAGGACCATGGGAATATGATTACCTCAGCAATATCTCCTTTTTTGGGCGAGATATGGGCAAATTAATGATTACATCTATGGGTCTATGGGTCTGTGGGATCTGTAGGTCTGTACTTGCTCTGTGGAACATCTGTACCATCTGTGGGTCTGTGCCTCTGTACCAAACTTAGTGTTTTGCTGATAGGCTGGGTGTCTCAAAGTGTCTGGGATCTTGAAGCAGCTGATGGGGTCTCAAAGGGGTCATCTACTGACTCTAAGACAGTGGGGGTGGGCTTCCTACAACTCTAAATGGCTTGAAACATGAAGGGGAGGTGCCAGGGAGCTAAGCTGTGGCAGGGGAGGAGGACAGCAGCATGTTGGTGAACAGCCACTTGACGGAATGCTTTGAAACTTTGGGAGATGGTAGAGGCAGGTGAGGAGAACTGGGGGAACAAAGAAACACAGGAAATGGCACACCCAGTCCTGAGTTATTCCAATTTTTGTCCTACAGGGCCTTTCTCCACAAAAATAAGGATATCTCCAGAAGTACTGAAGTGGTGTAGAGAAGAGTGATGGGGACCCTAGGGTTTAGTAGAGGTCTCCTGATAGGAAGAGAGTGGGTGAATTCAACCCAGGAGGCTTGAGTTGCCTGGTGTAGAGTCAGGGAGTAGAGAAAAGACTGAGAAACACACCCTGAAATCCAAATAAAAACCAAGATAGCATCTACTGAGTGTCTGGGGAGAGGGAAACAATATTCCAAGTCTGCTTCATATTTATTTCTGGCTTTTCTGTCTGAGGTAGCACATCTCTTGTTATTCTAAGTATGTACAGTACACTCGAAGTACTCACACGGGCTTACATAAGCCACAACACATCCAAACACTATGTAAAAAGATAACAAGAAAAGTATAAAAACAAATCAGTAAGTAAAAACAATGAAATAAATGAAATATCCTGGTAGGGAGGATACCTTCCCTACATCCAAGGGGGGCTTTAGACAGTGACTGTCCTCAGTCACCATGCACCAAGCTGTAACATAAAATGAGGCAAGGGTATCATCCTTGAAACAACACTCTAGCTAGAATCATGAAAATGCAAACTCGAAACAAAAGAAACCACATAAAAGAAACAAAATCACTACTCAGCTGAAGGGGGGATGCAGTTCGAAGCATTTCGAGGGCACTTTGAAGGGGAAATGAAGCTCGGGGGGAGCTCAAGGGTAGCTCAGAGGGGACCACTCGACCCTCGAAGGGGACTGGGTAGTTCATGACCTCGAAGGATGCCTCAGGGTCATCTTGGGTCGAACTCGAGAGGTGGCAAGGGGCAGGACTGATCCTGAACTCGAAGGAGGGAAAGGTAAGCAAGAAGCCAACCCTCCTGGGCCATGAGCGAGGGCCCAGAAGTCCAAACGAGCCTGTAATGTGTGCCCGAGCACCTCACGAGGGATCTCCTCACCTGTAGGTAGCACAATGTGACCTCGAACCACCCCACACCTTCCCACAGCTAGATATGAAGCAAAAACTCCACACTGCACTTGAATGTGCCCCTCATGACCACAGAAGAAACAAAACCCAAATCTTCAAGGCCAAACTTGGTGCCTCGAGACCTCTCAGTAGGCCGAGGGAAACCTACTCGAAGCCATAGCCTCTCGAAGGGGAAGCGAGCAACCCAACACTCTCAAATGGGACTCAAAACTCGCAGGGCCAGGCTTTGACAACGAAGCCGAGGTCCCTCGAAGCAAGCATGACCTCCCTGGGCATGACCCACAACAAGGGATGGGACAAGGAGAGTGCCTCGAGGGAGGCACAAGATGGGACGAGCTCTTCGAGGGGGTGCTCAAGGAGTCACAAAGTTGATGAGAGCAAGTCGAGGCCAAACCAAGGTCACGAGCCCTAGTAGACATCAACTGGGAATGAGGGGAGCAAACCTTTGTACTCTCCAAATGGTCAACTCGATGTGGACATGACCATTGGTCCTCTGAACAACCACTTGACAGAATGCTTTGAAACTTTGGGAGATGGTAGAGGCAGGTGAGGAGAACTGGGGGAACAAAGAAACACAGGAAATGGCACACCCAGTCCTGAGTTATTCCAATTTTTGTCCTACAGGGCCTTTCTCCACAAAAATAAGGATATCTCCAGAAGTACTGAAGCAGTGTAAAGATGGATGATAAAGGAGTGTGGGAGGAATCTAGAGTAGACTCCAGTTGGAAGGGGTCTCAGTTCGACCCAGGAGGCTGGAGTTGCCTGGTAGAGAGGCCAAAGAGTGGAGAAAAAGACCAGAAACGTGCCCTAAAACCCAAGAGAGACTCAAGAAAACCCTTATAGAACATCCAGGGAGGAGAAATAATATTCTGAGCCCTCAGGCTCAGAATTCTGTCTATCTTGTCTGTGGTGGTACATCTATTATTTTTTTCTAAGTATGTACAGGTGCTCAAAGTACTCGCACAGGCTTATGTAAGCCACAATGCATCCAAACATGAAGTAAAAAGATAAAGAAAAAGAAAGAAAACAGACCAGTAAGTAAAAACAATGAAATAAAACAAAATACCTAGTGGAGAGGATACTCTCCCTACAGCGGATGCAATGAAAAAGGCACTGTTCGAAAGATCTCATTGAGTAGAATCAGAATCCCAAAAAGCGAGAGGTTGTTAAGACCGGTTCTCTAAGTCTGGAGACTGTATACAAGGTCTGGATAGAAATCTGGGGGTCAGAGTGGAACAGAGGTCGAGGGAAGGTATACCACTTGGTATACCCAATGCTTGCTCGAGTTCCAAGGTCGGAGAACAGAAAGAGGCTTAGAGTATCTGATTCGATATTTGAACTGAGGTGCTACAACATATGTACAAAGGGTTTTATACCACAGAGAATGTTCCAAGGCAATGTCCAGGTAGCAAAACTCCAGAGGGCAGTATGGAATGTTGACAATGTTCCTACAGGCTGTACTGGAGTATTGGTCAATCTGAAAGTCTGAAGGTTAGACTACAAGTACCAAAAGAGTTAGACATACTGTGGCAGAAAGAAACTATTCTAAATATGGAACAGAATGGAGCAATGGGTCAAAACTATAAACAGAAATGGAGCAGAGTTCCACAACAGACTCCCGAGAGTCTGGACTGAGCCAGAAGTCCTCGGACTAAGGCCCAGACTTTGCACACATGTCACAGATGTGACAGTATCCCCCTCTTAGGGCCGAGCCCTCGAGGCATTGGAGTATCTACAACATGTGTGTTGACTTTCGAAGTCCACATTGTTGGAGTCTGAAAATTTTTCATAGCGCTAAGGCTCAATGGAGTTCCTATGAGTCTCAACTCCAACCTATTGATCAATATGTCCTCATCCACGTCAACTGTCCCTGCCACCAAACCAGCCATTGTGGACTGGTCTACGCTGACCACGGAGGTGTTGGAAGATAAGCCCAGCGACAGTGTGGCCACCAAGCTGGCCAAATATGACAAGTGTCAGCGATGCCAATGTGTTGCGTTGCAAGAGGCTCTAGAGGCTGAAGAAGAGGACCAGAAGGCCCAGGAAGCAGCAGCCGATCGGGCCCGGAAGGCAAGGGAACTTGCAGAGGCAAAGGTGGCCGAGGCAAAGAAAGCCTGAGAGTTAGAGGCCGAGCAGAAAAGGCTGGAGAGCGAGATGTGGAAGGTGCAGGCAGAAGGGTCATTGGTGAGTGGTGATACAATCACTCACAGTTCTGTATTAACAAGTCCAGAACAATCTGTAGCAGACTGCAGCTGGGAGTAGCATGGCCAGCAACAAGCCAAAGGCTTGTTCTGCCTGTGTTAAGGCCAGCAAAGAGTGTGTTCCTGGGATGGGTCAAAGCAAGTCTTGCCTTCGGTGTCAGAAAAGTAAGGCCAAATGTGACCTGACTGTCCGAGCAGTGGAGTCTGAGAAATGTGTAGCAGTGGTGACGTCCCCCCGAGGTGGAGAAAGGAGGAAGCGCCAGAAGAGAGTGGCACTGTCTGGGGATGCTGGAGATGGTGACGATGAGGCTATGGATGAGATGCCGGACATGGAAATTGTGCCGAAGTCTCGGACACTTCCAGTGTTGCCCCCATGGCAAGACTCTGTGGCAGAAGTGCTGGACCATTGCCTCAGAGAGATCATGCAAGTGATTGACAGGAACACGTCGGCCGTCAGGTCCATGTCTAAGGACGTTAAGGACCTAACAGGAGTTCTGGACGAGTCGTTCAAGGTGCTGAGAGCCACCACCACCACTTTGATCACCCATGCCACGAATGAGGATGATGCTTAGGGCTGCTGGACTTTCTTTGTTTTTTGCATATCACAACCGCATTGTAGCTTGGGTCTACCCCCATCCGAATTTCATTTTCTTTTCCCCTCCTAAGTTCTGAGTGATGGAGTTTGTGCTTGGAGAGTCTGAAGACTCAGAGGTGACATATAACAGAGTTTAACAGACCAGGTTTGTCTGGATATGCTTGGTGAAAGTCCAAGACTAGGTCAGGGGTGTTTCCTAATTTGGTAGCTATGAGCCAGGATGTTTCTTCATCTGTACCTTCATAGCCAGCCCACTTGACCAAGTACTGTAATGGACATCATCTTCAGCAATCCAGCTTGGAGTCTAAGATCCTTTCTATCTCAAACTCTGGTTCTCTGTCAACTTCAACGGGTGGAGGTGGAGGTTGGACACGATTAGGGATAACATTCGGAGTTGCAGGTTCTAATTGAGAGACATGGAACACGGGGTGTATGGACTTCATAGAGTCGGGTAGTTGAATAGTGAAGGATAGAGATCCAACATGGGCAATGATAGGGTATGGACCGAGGTTCTTTTCCAAGAGTTTCTTCAAAGGCTTGGTCGACCTGAAATACCTGGCTTTGACATACACTAAATCTCCGATCTGAAAGTCCGGAGCTGGGGCTCGTTTGGCATCAGCCAGACATTTGTATCTCTTGTGGGCCTCTGCCATTTCCTCTCGGAGGTATGCATGTAGGGACTCTAAGTCCACTGCATAGTCTCTAGCCCAAGAAGGTGTTAGATCTCATTCTGGATAAATGGTGATATTTGGATGATAACCCTTATTGGTGAAGAACAGCGAAACTCCAGTGGTGGCACTCAGAGCATTGTTGTAGGCAAACTCCACGAGTGGTAGTAGCTTGGACCAATTCTCCTGTTGGTAGTTACAATAGACTCGTAGGTACTGTTCCAGAGTTTGGTTAGTGCATTTGGTTTGGCCGTCACCTTCAGGGTGGTATCTGGAAGTGAAGTGAAGCTTCATGTCGAGAGCTTTGCCAAGTGATTGGAAGAAGTGGGAAACAAACTCCATACCTCGGTCGGAGGTTACATGGGAAGGAACTCCGTGTTTGGAAAACACATGGAGTAAAAAGAGTTGGGCGAGTTGTGGGGATGTGATGTTGTCATTGGTGGGGATGAAGATTGCTTGTTTTGAGAGGTGATCTACTACAACTAATATGGCGGTGTGAGACCCAGAGTTTGGGAGCTGTTCAATAAAGTCCATGGAGATGGAGTTCCAGGGTCTCTCCAGAATCGGTAATTGCTTCAACATGCCATATGGTTTGTGTCTCGGGGTTTTGGCACGTGCACAGGCAGTGCAAGATTTGACGTAGTCTTTGATGAAGGTTCAGACACCTGGCCATGTATATTCATGACGGACAAGCTCGAGCATACAATTTTGTCTGAAGTGGCCTGAAAGGGGATGATCGTGCTTGTAACGGAGTACATGGAGTTGAAGGTCATCAACATCTGGTACATAGATACAACCATCTAGACATAGTAGTCTGGTATCGTCTAGTTCCCAACAGGGGTTTGATGAATCAGAGAGGTGGATTTCGCTGAGGGGATCCGAGGGTAAGGTGGACTTTATATCGGCATGGAGTTCTTCAACATCCATGATCATGCTAGCACGTAAGACTGGGGTTTCCAAGTAGGTAGCCCATAAGGAGTTTGACAGTTGTTCATTGGTGAAAATGGGACAGAGGTTCTGAGGGTTAGCTCGGGCATAGTCCCTATCCCCCTCTTTGGGGTAGACGTCCCATCATCTAGTCAAGGCGTCGGGCTTTGCTCCAGCTTACTGGGACAGAAGCGGACAACCATATTGAACTGGGAAAGGTGCTCAGACCAGCGTGCCTGACACCTGGTGAGAACCTTAGAAATCGAGAAATATTTGAGGTTCTTATGGTCGGTAACAACGTCTATAGGTTGTGCTGGGCCTTCAAGGTAATGGTGCCAAGTCCAGAAGGCTTCGTATATCACTAGTAGCTCCTTGTCATGTGTATCATAATTCAACTCCAGAGCAGTCAAGGTCTGAGAATAAAAGGCCACTGGACATATTTCATTGTCCAGGCATGTGATGGACAGAATGCCAGCAATGGCATAGTCCGAGGCATCGGTCTCAACTGTTATCAGAAGTCCAGGTTGGAAGTGGGTGAGAATAGGAGTGGACGAAAAGGCCTCTTTTACCTGGTTAAAGGACCAGCAACACCCCTCGGAGAAACTCCAGGGGGTGTTCTTTCTGGTAAGACATGTCAAGGGCCCACAATATCGGAGTAGTTATAGGATGAATCGACAGTAGAAATTGGCAAAGCCAAGGAAGGACTGGATATCTTTCACTTTACATGGTTCAGGCCAGTCATGGATGGCCTTAACCTTGTCCTCGGACATTGTCAATCCGTCGGGAGATAGGAAGAATCTGAGATATTCCACAGACTCTGAGTGAAACTCGCATTTCCTCCAGTTTGGCGTACAAGCTGTGTTGCCGGAGTCTGCGAAGTACCTTGCAAACATGTTTTGTGTGATTTTCGATACTATCGGAGTAAATTAGAATGTTTATCTAGGTAGACAACGATGCAAACATCCAAGAGATCCACAAAAATGGAGTTGACGAAGCGTTGAAATGCTGCAGGGGCATTGGTAAGTCCGAATGGCATCACGAGCCATTCATAAGATCTGTAGTGAGTCTGGAAGGCTGTTTTCCACTCATCTCCATCAGCGATGCACACA